>JACAXG010000204.1:514738-691482 GCA_018881555.1 Amblyornis subalaris | reverse complement strand
TTGCCTTTACTGAAGGCAAAAGGACTAGGAGTTCATTTACAAACATTGGAAGATGAGTTTTATTGCCAATTAGAGCACCTGCAGTAGTCCGAAAAAATACCCCTTTGCTCACAAAAAGAGTCATCTTCAGATTCCCCATTCTGTATTTTTTCAAGTCCCTAAGTTCTACAGATGCTTTGGTTGTATTAAACTTGCTTGGCTCAAACTGTATTTTTTTTGCTACCTGCAAGAACATATCTGACAAAGGTTCTTGCAAGTTGCTGCTGCTTTTGACTTCCTATATTTTCATTTCAGACTCGGCCTTAATCTTACGGAACAGTTAGGCATTTTCTGTTTGTCTGCACATGGATATTAATTCCTTAGACAGTTTTGGGGATTCTACAAAATCAATGGTGAAAATTGAAGCAGTATCTTCTGGCATTTCCATGTTAAGTAACTGTTTGGACGTGTGAATGTTGATATTTTATCTTGTTCTTGAACAACTTTATATTGCAAACTTAATTTATTGTCTAGCTGAGATACAGTGAGTTCAGTATGGTATCTGTCACCTTTGGCAACATGGTCCTTGAGTAGGTGGAGGGATTTACACCAGAGAAAATATCTTAATACTTGTATGTTGAAGCTTTCCTTTTCTAGGAGGAGTCATTTTAAAGCACAGAGGAGGCTGAGTGATGTCTTTTCTGGTCTCTCTTAGAGATCCTTGATAACTTTTCTTAAATTACTTTGGAGTGTCCAAGAGCATGCTGCAAGAGTCACTCTTCTTTTTGGTTTAATCATTACACTTTTGTTCCCTCTGTTAGGAGGGTTTTTTGTTGATTGGTGGCAGGCTGTGTTAGGAAGCTGCATATGGGCCATGTCCAAAGACTTTTGTGGAACAACATACCCAGTCTTCAAAATATTTGGAGTATGCTTTTGTAATTTTTCTTTGTATGTACAATATTTTTTTATCCTTTTAGTGATGAGGAAACATAGCTTCCTTCCCTCCTGCCCAGGAAAGGAAAGGAAAGACTTGCATACCTGTGGAGAGGTTTGTGACCCAGCCTGCATGGGTGGTGGGAGGTGCACAGATTTCTCTTTGAGCTATAATTATGTAGTGGGAGAATTGATCAAGTGGATAATGCTAGGGCACTTTTCCTTACTTACCTCTCAGAGGGGAGCTACCACTGGCAGAGAGATTTGGGTGAGATCCAGGCCTCACAGAAGACCTAAATTTTAAGGATCTGATGGAGTACTTCTGAAATGCAGAAGTCCCAATTAGGCAGATGGAGAAATGTAGTGGTTTTGCAGTAAGTAGACAGTGAAAGGCATGGAAAATGTGAATTCTCTTTTAAAATTGAAAGCCGATTATCGGTAGGATTTCTTTACAATATCAAAACTTCAGAATGATTAAGTTGGCGTGGCCCTCACAAGAGCAGACAGCCAGTTGTGGATAAAGAGTGATCTGAGCAGTAGTCCTCTTTCCTTCACATCAGGGAAAGGCCTTTGTCTGGCTAAAAGTTGTTTGTGTAGAGAATGCAAATGAATTCCTCTTTGTTTTTGCTTAAACCCATGAGGATGAAATTTCTGGCGCAGAATTGGGGTTTTTTGGGGACATTTTAGATTTCAAATGAAAATATGCTTGAATTCTCTTTTTAGCAGCTCATCTGTGCAAATGCTGGGGACAATGGCATCCAAGAGATTCCTTTCAAGTAATGGCAAGCCTCTGGTTTTTAATGCCTGAGCTATATCTTCCTCCTTAAAACTTCCAAGTTGCCAAAGTTACAACCAATCTTGTTTTGGAAGGGAATATGCTGCTGAATATACGTAGAGTGAAAAGAATGAGGATGAAGGTTTGTTCACTGAGCAGTGTGAGGTGGAGGGGAGTGGACAGTTACTGTGCCCTCAGCCTTTCTGTGTGGGTTATTCTTAGAGAATTGGCAAAGGAACAGTGGTGAGGGATTACCTGGGGGGGAAAATGCTTCTGTTGCCCTGGTTAAAAATATAGTTCTTTTGCCAAAGTTATCATCTACGCTGATTGAACAAGAATGCTGTGTTGTATGCTAGAGGCAGGATGTTCTGTTCAAAGGAACTGCCTTTCTTTTTTTTGGTTTTGTTTAGTCAGTTATGCTGAAATATTAGTTTTGAGGTTAATACAGGATGATGTAAGCTCTCTTGTGGTAAATGTTGAAAATAAACACCATCTGAGCGGTATCTTATCACTCTCCAAAGACATTCCATACTTTCCATCATTACCTTCTCTTTGCAGATAATTATTAGGAAGATAAGCAAAGGTATGATATTTAAAACTTGTTCCTCCTGTAATTTTCAAGACAGTTCTTTACCAGAGAGTGATCTTTATGATTCTTTGTGTAATCATTAAAGATGAAGGTCGTAGTTCAGGACTTTCTAGTAAGCTCCAGACTGCCGTACTTTAATTTGCATCCATGCTTACTTTGAGCCTAATCTCAGTTAAAGCTTAATTGCCCATATTGCGTGTCCTGATATCTGAATGTGCAGATTCTTTTCAGAATGAACAGCTTCAACATTATTGCTTTGGATAATGATATCTCTTAGAAAATCAGAAAGAAAACTCTCCTGTTCCTCCCACCCCGAGGTTGGGACCTTTTTGTACTTCACTCAGAGTGTCTTTAGACAGAGTTCAGCTTCGTATTGCAGTAATCCCAACAAAGATGTGTAAGGCTTTTTTTCATGGGTGTCTTGTCAGACACACTTAGTTAAGATTATCCATGTTTTTCTGCATCAGACAATACAAACATTAACCCCATGAGGCATTACTTTTATGAAATAGATTTCCTCTTTTAGAAACCAAGAGCGTAGAAGTAGATAATAATATGGTAGTATTAAATTTGGCAAAAACACAGAGTAATAAAATTGTGAAAAATAATCCAAATAGTATAGTAGGTACGTGTCATTGTTATCAAAAGTGTTAAAACTTTTCACACTCTTCGATTCTAAGTCCTTCAGAGTTATTAAACATACTGAAGGTGAAGTCTATGGGCTGAAATATGACAAAATACTCCAAGCTGCTTCATGATATTTATGATAGGTCTCATAAGTCTGAGTTTGAATTTCCTTTCATATCTCTTGTGTTTGTGATGTCCCATCCTAAGGGGAAGGGAGCACCCAAGATTTGTAGATGCTTGTGGTTGAAAGGAGCGAAAGGAGTCAGAGGGTCTGTAAACAATCACAAAGTTCTGTTGATAAAGTACACACTCTGCATGGAAACTGGTAGGTTAGTCCCTGACCTCCTATAAGCACACGGCAGTGGGTGTAGGATAAAGGAGGGAGGTGAAAGGGAAGAGAGAGACAGATGAATTAAAGTGGGGGAGAAAGACAGAAAGAGATTGCCAGTCCTGGCTCCGTCACTGATCCAGCTGATGGGGTATCCAGGGCCCTGGGGTGCACACACATCTAGGCTTGGTGGGGGTGCCTTTTTTCAGATGAATGTCCCTGCAGTGGAGGTAAATTTCTCACTTCCTATGTAATTTAGTTATCATGTGGTGTCAGTTTTCCAGACCTTTCTGGAAACGGGTTGGAGGCTTCAGGTTCTTTTGTGGTCTCCATATTCTCCTACAGCCCATGCCTGCCTCTTGACCTCATTCCTGTGCTGTTTTGTGTTGTGCTTATCTCCAGGAGCCAGAACAAGGATATTTGTTCCAGCAAAGTGCTGCCCTACCTCTTTACGGCCCCTTCTCCTGGCACATCCTGTTTGTTCTCTCGGTGTGTTAATACCAACAGTCCTTGGTTGTGACCAACAGTTCCTATCTGTGATTACCAAAAATCCTTGGTTGGCTCTACAGCCATCTGGCTGTTGATGTTTGAGACATACACATTAGCCTCTTATCTTCTGGGATACTAGAGAGTTGCTTATCTTCCTGGATAAGTTAAGTGTTGCAGCACTTGGGTGAAATCTGTATTTTAGGAGTAAATTGAAATGGGATGACTATGAAAAACCAAACCAAAATCCAACAGAGGATGGACGTAACAGAATGCATGAAGATCCTCAGTTGAAATGGAGCACAACTTATAAAGAAGTAACACTGGAATATGTGAGATTCATTAGTCATGTTTATTGACTGGGAACTTGGAGGAAAGATGGGGCAAGGCTGTTTACAGGGGTGTATAGTGACAGGACAAGGGAGAATGGCTGCAAACTGAAAGAAAGTAGGTTTAGATTAGATATGAGGAAAAATTCTTTACTGTGAGGGTGGTGAGGCACTGGAACAGGCTGCCCAGGGAAGCTGTGAAAGCCCCATCCCTGGAAGGGTACAAGGCCAGGTTGGATGGGGCTCTGAGCAACCTGGTCTAGTGAAAAATGTCCCTGCTCATGGCAGGGAGTTGGAGATAGGTAATCTTTGGGGTCCCTTTTAACCCAAACCATTCTATGATTCTATGACTGAGCTGAGAATGTGCAGTGTGTTACTTCAGGAAAGGGCAGATTTTTGGGGCATCGAAGGAAGTACCAGTGTCTGTGGAAACATCTGGAAAAGGCTCTCCATTTTTATATCCCCAAAGTTCACATTTGTGGTGAACAAACAGATAAAATAAAAGGCAGAGCAAAAGAGTGGAGAGGAGATGGACTCACAAAAACAATAGGACGAGTAGGCGTTTTTATCCTGTCAGGATAGCAATTACAGCTCTGTGGGCTGTTGTTGGTTTGCAATTTACTGTATGCATTCAGGGAGAAGAGAATTTCTGATCTTTATAATTTAGAATCATGATGGTGATTAGCCACAGAAGAAATCAATACGTTTCATGTTCAAATTGAGTTTACCAACTTGATTATTACACCCCCTACTTGAGATTTATTTTGAAAGCCGATTGGAATATTCTGCTGGAGCACTGCTTGCTGCTTATTGTAGCCATGTGGGCCATACTGAACATGGCACACTGGAGATCGCTGGTCTACTCCCTTGTTTCATCCAAAACTTAACTCAAAGTGCTGGTGTTTTACTTCTGCAGCCTTATATTGTCTGGTTCAGATGTGACTTGCTCAGAACTGTATTTATGCTTTTGTGTCAGGCATGTGCATTTACAGTGTTTTTACTAGTATGTTTGCCATCCAAATATCTTGCAAATCAAGATAATTAAAAATGGTAACTTAATAGATGAGATTATGGGGTAAGCATTAACGAGGAAGGCAAGCTGATGTTAATGCCTATGCAGAACGTCTTTGAAAGCAGGTACAGGTTCTCTTTGAAGTCCAGAGAACAATGGGAGTAAAGGCTAGAAACGTTGTGGGTAGCTAGGTAGAGAAGTAAAGCACTGAAGTGATAGGAAGAGGTGGAAAAGCCAAGAAATGACACCTGAGACACAGACATAATCAAGACAGAGCATTAGATCGAACTAAAATAATGAATTCCTATAGCTGACTGAATTCAGGATACATTTGGGGAATCTCATTCAGAGAAAATACAAACTCCAGCAGTTGTTTTATGATCACGATGAGGAAAGAAATAAGGTGGAGAGTTTACTGCAAGGATTATATTCAAGTGTGAATTATTTGGAGCAGGTATGGTCTTTCTATTCTGCATCTGAATTTCTAAGGCGGTAGGTACTTAGCCAGAGTGATACAGGCGGTGGACAGTGATAAAAGTTTACTGGAGTCTGACTTTCTAGTAAAAAATGTGGATAAGATGGTAGAAATCTGAATGCAGTGACAAAAAAAAAAGGTGGTGGAAACAGTTGCAATCAAACTGGCAGACCCTATGGAGTAAAATGCTCAATAACAAGATGATAGTGGTATGAGGTTCCCAAGAGTTACAGAAATGGGAGAACAATTGCATGTCTTGTGGTTCCAATTAAAAATTTACAAATTGAAGAGGACATTACAGATTTAAAACAACAGAAAACACAGCAAGCTGAATGTGTTGCGGAGACCTGCTGAGGGAAAAGTGATTTGATTTTGATTGTCCTCCTGACTTGTGACATTTTTGGAAACAAAGAAGCACCAGAATGAGGATACAGGGACTGCGTGCTGTATTTGAGGATGCAGCAAGTTCATAAGGAAAAAAATGTTTTGTTTCACTTAACCAAAGGAAGACTTTCAGTGAGCAAGGTCAGCCTATTGTTGGAGAATTACAAGAAATATCGAAATCAGCTCAATGATACTTGCTAGTCAGAAGAAATAGAAATCAGAATTAGAAAGGCCTGTGTTGCACAGTGTGGCCTTTTATAGTTGCAGTATTTAAATTATTTAGAAAAATATGCATGTGCTTTGCAAAGTTTTCCCCCATACAGTTAAAGAAATGAACCTGACATAAGTCATCTTACTTATATTTTTTGAAGCTGACACTAAATCACAGGGTCTGCATTTTTAGTATATTTATTTATTTATTTATTTAATTCCAAGTGCTTCAGGCTTGCCCTTTCACGTAAAATTGTAGTATAGAATAGTTGAAACTTAAAAGTGATAGTTGCTTGGAGCCAAGCTTCGAAGAGGATTTTGTGGCTTCAAAGCTTTGTCATTCCTGACAATCTTTTTGCCTGTAGAACTGACTCCATCAGTATTTTTTTTAATTTGATACTTCAGCTGTGGCACAGTTCTTACTACTTCTTTGGATTCTTGTTCTAAAGTGTTACTCCCTGTTGGCCAAAAGGATTTTTAAGCAACTATCATATAAATGTGTTGTATTTGACAGGAAAAGGTGCTGTGCAATAAGTGGGAAGTTGGAGCTATGCGTTTTCTGGAGAACAAGCCTGGGATGCTGCTTTGCTGTGTTTTAACAAAGTCCTTGTTCATATTAAGCCTGTAGTAGTACATTTTCCTAAAACATTAAAACCTGCTGTGGGTTTTGTAGGCTTTTGTTTCTCACTTCCGTGAGCAGGAAGGGTATGGATGCTGTGAATCTGGGGGGGTTGCACGCCTGCCTTCTGGAATCAAGAGGAATGGTTCAGCTTTTCAGAAATGCATGGGGTGGCAGATCCTCCCTGGTGCATGGGGAGATGTGGTGAGGAGCAAGTACATTATTCAGAGCACAAGAATGCATGTGGTTGGAAGGGACACTGATGTGGCTGGTTAAATGCCTTTGGGAGGCTGTGAAATGCAGAATTGTGTAATGTCCAGTTGAGCGTGATGTGGCTAAATAATATCTCTGAGCTGAACCTGCTCTTAAGCTGAGAGTCTCCCAAGGAAGAGCTGGGCTATAGGAGTTACTGGGAGATACGTTATACACTGCCATTCTTTGTTTTAGGTAGGATGAGAGTTGCTCTTCTAACATTTGCAGATTAAAGGCTGTAATCAAGCTCCTGACCTCTCTCCAATCTGGTTTTGAAGCAGTGTTCTGACGTGCACAGCTCTCTGTTGTTACTGTACAGTTCTTGGGTTCTCTCTGTCCTGTCCCCAAAAAAGTATCTATCTTGAGTATTTTACTCAGAAGAATTGATTAAGATATAAAGCTTTTTCTGTTGATTCAGACAGTTGTCTCATCCTGCTAAATTTCATGTGACCCTGTCAGTAGGACTTGTGTATTTGTGTATGTTCTGTTTAAAAAGCCAGAAATTATACATAAATTCCTTGGTATGTATTTGGAAAGGTTTCTCTCTGCCTGGAAGAATGGCCTGTGACTTCGAGGCATTTTTGTTAATTGACCTTGAAGCAGCCTTTAGTGGATTTAGCTTAAATTAATTTAAGAATTGCTCTTTATCTACTCCCTAAAAATCAAGTGCACTACATTTAATTCTGTTTGAGTATGGTTGGTTGAGGTTGGTTTTTTTTTTTGTTTATTTCTTAGTAGAAACAGTTTGTTTAAAGCATTCTGGTAAATCTATTTGGAAGGATTGCAGACGGCCATAAATACAAATTGAAAAGGAACCGGAGAGGGTTGGGTTTTTTCCCAAAATGATGACCCAGGAGGTGGTAGCCGTGGAAGGGATCAGTGTGGGTGACACTCCTGAATCCTGTTTTTTCGGAGCCGGAGCTGTGTCGCCGCTGTGTGTGGCCACCAGGTGGCAGCGTTGGACAGCGAGTGCCGTGTCCAGGTGCCGGGAATCAAATGATGGCTTTTGGGCTTTCTTTTGTTCTCCTTCTTCACCTCTTCCCTTTTATTTCTTCATTATCCTCTGCAACCAGGAGCTCCAAATTTGAGCAAGCTACAGGTTTCATCTGTCTCTTGCAGCGTTAATTTGTGGAAGGGTCTGTTTTTGGTGCAACGTGCTAGGAAATCGTTGCGAGGAGCGAGAACAAAATTTCTTTGCGGGAGGGTGCACAGTGAGGAGAGGCACTGCTTTTTTTGCTTGGCTCAAGAAGGTTCTTTCTTATCCCAAACCACATATATCTGTCCTTCCTCTACCTACTTACAGTACAAAATGTCATCTGGAAAAAAAAAAAAAATTAGTTATAATGTAGCGGCAAAACTGTTGCCTGGAGAGTGTGCCTGCTGAGAGCCAGGCGCAATTTGGAAACAGTAATAAGTTTCCCTTGATAGGATTATTTTCACTCTGCTTTAAGGGGGAGAGAGGATGGAGAAGTGTTTGTTCCTAATGGGAATGCCCTTGAAAGAACAAGTAGACGCAATCAAGGGAAAAATATACATATTCTGCAGTTAAGATTGTAGTTCTTCTACAGACTAGAACGGATTCTAGTTAAATTAGAAAAGAGGTAGATTATGTGCCTAAGTTCAGTGCAGCAGTACCAGCTCTGCAGCAAATGTCAGCATCTCAGCTGTGATGAGTGGTGTGTGGTGTTTGTGGCATGAGATTATTTTAGGGTGCTTAGTCAATGGCTTCATTTATATAGCAGGAAATGCAAGACTTGTACCAAATTCATACTATCCTTAAAGCAAAGAATACATTAAGCACCTTTCTTTCCCCCCCCCCCCCCCCCCCCCCCCCCGCCCTTTTGTAAGACCCCATCAGTTTTTGGGGGATGAAAATAAAAAAGCATCATCTACACTGCATGCTCTGCTGTGGATGTTGAAAGTCATCTTTTGTTTTTGCTGCCTCCCCTGACAGCATTGCATCCTTCCTGCCCTAAGGAAGTGGAATAAAAAGGTATTGTCTGTTTGTGATGGTCTATAACTAAATTGGTTGCAAAATACTAGAAAATTCTTATGATGTCCTAAGTTGTACAGTTATAATAATGGATGGGGTTTTTTGCATGTATATGGTTGTTGGGGTCGTTCCTTTTGTTCTTAGTAAGTATATCGGGACCAAGGTGGTAGGCTTTGAAAATGGCTTATAAACCATGAAATATCAACTTCTCCCTTCAAAAAGAGTCCAAGTAGATTTGAAGAGAGGTAAAACTACAGGTGAGAATGGTCCTTTCCCAAGAAACTGAAAGAAAGTAAAAAAGAGGAGATACACAAAGTGATTTTTGCATGTTTATTGCATGTTCACATTGTAAATTCCCAATGCTCTAGCTTTGACACTGTCAGTATTGCACTGGACCTGGTGGTAATGAGTACTGTAACATTTATTCTTGCTTTTTTGTCACTTAGTTTGTACCTTCTTTACTTTAAATAATTCCTGATGAGAGAATCCTTGGTAAATCAGGGTTGCATATTCCAAGTTTCATATTACATTAGTATGAGTCTGATGTATAATTCAAGCAAATCAGCACTAAAAGATTTAAGCCTTTGTCAGTTAGCTCTAGTGACTTTAGCCAAATTTCTAGCTAGTTCACCCAAGGAAGTGCTGATCTATCTTGTACCTTCCTACAGTATGTGGAAGTTTTTTCCATTAAAAAAAAAAAAGAGGGATCTTTTCCCTGAGCTGTGAGGAAGGTGGCAGCAGTACAAGTGGAATCTGAAGAGGGTTGTACCAGTTATTACAGTCCAAAAGAAAGGCTGGTTGTGGTTTTCAGAGTACTTTGAATTTCTGGCATGAGGTACTAGGTGGCCATAAATGATCCACTGAAGTATTGATTGGCCCGATAGACATAAATCTGCTTCTGCTTTGGATACCTCCTGCAGAAGTGCCAGACTCCATACATTTTCTCTGATGTGGTAGTGTGGAGTCTCCCATACCTTTCCTGCCCCACACCGGTCCTGGAGATGCTGTAGACAGCTGATTCTCACAGCTCCTCTTCCGGGCCTGAGGTTCTGAAGTCTGCCCTGAAAAGCATTTATTCTGTTTTTGCAATGCATTTTCTTTTAATTATAGTTTGCTCAACTCTTACTTGTTAGATGTGACTGTTTTTAAAGTTCTGTGCCTGCCTGTATATATTTCTGCAGGAATTTTAGCTTTTGTATATTAAAAACGGTGCAAGGACATATTATCTAATACCAGCATGAGGCTGACTGAATTAGTGCATGTTAAGTTGAATATTAGTGGTATATAATGGACTTGAAGAATGTGATTTTTTTTTTTGGTGCCATTTGCTTTCAATTTCAGTACAAGAAACAAAGAATGATTTGTGAAAACTTTTTCAACCAAAGTCAGTTTTTGGTCAGTCGAGATTTTTTTTAGGGGTTTTGTTCTGTGTTTGTGGGTTTATTGTTTGTGAATCTGTCATCTTGACTCCTGCTAGGAAAGAAAATATTACTACTAGTTCTAGACTCTTGCTAGGAGAGAAGATTTCTAGTTCTGTGTTCAGCCTCAGAGTCTTCAACATATGTGATCATCTTTTTTCAAAGGCAGGGGATTTATGAAGAACTGTGAGGATAATTAGATAATTTAGCTTAAAAAAATACTTGTCATTTAAATGACAACATATAAATCAGTTGGATTTGAGCATAATTTGATGAATTTGGCATCTGGGTTGCATGTTACGTGCAAAAAGCTGCAAGGACAGACATACCATTGACATCAGACAAGCTGGGCAAACATATTAAAAAAAGCCTGAAACCCCAAATACTAATACTTTCCCAATGCAGCAGTATACAGATTTACCAGTGTCAATGAATATTGTTCTGCTAGTATATTTCTTATTTCATGCTTCATTTTCTCTTCTCCCAGAGCTAGAAGTGTCATAAAGTGTTTTGCATTCTAAGTACCAGGGATATAGTGTAGAGACAGTATTTGCCATGTTCTAAGAAACAGAAGGTGCACAGTGAAATTTAAAAAATTGAATAGACAGTTACACCTCTACCATTTTACAGAAGAAATTGGCAAGAAGTAAACATGTGGGGATTGGGAAGAAACTGTGTCTGTATGTCAATGACTTCTTCTTTTTTTTCTGCTGTGCACCAGGACTGAGAGATGCACTTGCCATAGCCAGGTCTGTACTTAGGCTTTGCATATTAGCCTTCGCAGCAGTTAATGATATTTAGGTTCAGCCTAGCTATCAAGAGGCAGGGGAAGGAAAAAATGCAGTAAAGTAGTGGCTCAGCTTCTCTCAAATGGGCTTTAATTGAGCTTTTTGTGATGAAAAGCTAATGCTATCTGTTTCCTAGAGATGACTAATTCTGTGTTCCAGTTGTTAACTGAAGAGATAGGACTGTAGTTAGGGACGGCTTGTACCAAAATATGATAGCAGGCATGTGGTTGTTGACTAAAGGTTTTAAATACATTAAGTTATGCTGGAGGAGGAGGAAAAAAAGATTATCTATTTTTGTTACAGGTTGTACACTTAGCGGTAACAAATAGGAACGCTATGGCTGGTGCTAGACAAATATTTTTAACATGGCTGTTTCCTGCCCTAGTTCTTGGAACAGGAAGTAAACATCTGTATCAGAGAGGATTTGCTATTACCACTGATAATTGCAATGATTCTCTTCTATGAAAGCTACTTAACTCCAACAGCATATTTAACTACGTATTTTAACATATTTGTATGGCGTGCATACAAATAAGGTCTATTTTCGGTAGTATTCTATACCTCATTTCTGCATTTATCAGCTGTAATACATTCCAAGTACTTCTGTATATCATTGAAATGAAAGATTTTACTGCAACTTAAGAATGAACATTTATGCTTCCAGCTTTTTCCGTTTTTTTTTTTGCCAAGGTTTCTTCAATCTAAATACGGTGAGGTGGAGAAAGAGGATAGTCCCAGAGACCAGTGGTGTTCAAAATACCAGTGTCTGAAAATGTTGCCTCAGATTGGTAAGCTTATTCAAGCAGAACAAATGAGAACCAAAAATGCAGGTTCAGTCAATAAGTCTGCACTTCATGTCTCTGAAGCAGGGAACGTTACTAGATCTCTTCATGTTACTGTGCCTGATTAGCTCTATCTGTAAAAAGCAAGCCTTTCCTGCTGTTGAGTTAGAGGTATCTGCAGTCACAAAGGAAATGTGAAGGTGTTGGACATTTAAAAAGGGCCGTAATGTTTATTTGTGGATACCTTGTGCTTGGAGCTGGAGAATTTCTCTTCTCACAAGAGTTGCGGTGTAGGAAGTGGCATATGGGCAATAGTGTTCGTTTTCTTCTTATACTGCAAGCTGGAAAGTATTTAGCTCCTAGAACACCACTTAAGTGTGGTTTGTTTTTTTTACCCCTCCATTTTACAACTTTGGAAACTCTGGCAGATTATAAGCTCAAAGCAGTCACACAAGAGTGGATCTCTCTCAGTGTAGTGTAAATGGAAGTGACTCTTAGTGAAAAAGGAAAACACAGGAAAATCTTTGTATCAGTTCCTGCATGACTGAGTCTGTAGTGAGCTTCAAAGGTCTTGCATCTGAGGAAAGTGATGACACGAAGAAAGTGTTCTGTGTGGAAGATCACGTAGAGATCAAGAGAATTGGAAACGAAGTCAGGAAAGTAATGTTTCTAAAGAAAGCCTTGTGTAAGAGAGAAAACAGAAGATGAGTTGGAAACTATGTCTAATATTAAAGGTTTTAGGAATAGAAGGCATGAAGGTGAGAGCTCAAGGAGGAACCAAAAGGAACAGTTAGGGCCATAAATATGTGATGATGACTGTAGCAGGACATGAAGTGAAAGAGAAGCTGGATTTTGTAGGACTGAGTGAGGAGTGGATCATGGATTTCTGTGTAAGGAACTGGGCAGAGAAGTGTTACATCACTGACAAAATGAGACTACATCTAGCACCTGTGAAACCCAAGGGCATGTGCTTATACCGGGGGCAGTTCTGCTATGGCATTTAACATTTCCCACAGGGTGTGTGCACAGCTCTTTTGATTTGCCTGATTCCGGTAGAGGCTGTGTATCTGGATGGAACTCTGCATCAACAGGCCTGCTATAAGCATCAAGGCTCACTAATAGAGCTATTTCTAGCTCTTCTAGATGTGAAGAAGGTGGCTCTTCCTCTCCCAATCAGTATGCTGGTGAGTTGCATGGCCTATGGCTATGCAGACTGAAAAAATATTGCAGAAGTCCAAACTTCAGCATTCATCTTTGAGAGGTGACTGAAACTCCTTGTCCCTGTCTGTCCATTTCAACACCAGAACTTCCACTGAAAATAAAAATTTGTGTTAGACATAATTCAGAGCCTTATAATAAAACATGTCATGTGGTTAACCTTTAATACAATGTAGCATTTAAAGAATAGTTTGCATCTTTTGCTGGTAAATTACTACATAAATATTTAGATTAGGTGTGAATAGGAATGTGGCATTATTTATGGATCCATATTTCTCTGGCATTTCAGATGCATGGTTGTTTTGCTCCTTAATAAATGCAGACATTAAAAGAACAAGCATACACAAAGTGCTAATTTTAAAGCTTTGCAGCTCAGGGGAGAAAAATCTCCCCATGTTTTGTTAGAACTGCTTGTCGTCTTCTGTTGCACAATAGAGAGAAATCATTTAAAAACACTAGGAGTTGCATTAAGCTCCTTTATTTCTGATACTTGTCATGGAATGACATGTCTCACCTGCTTGTGCAGATTGGTAGCAGAGCAACCTGTCAGATCTGAAGATGTTTTGGTGCTGTCTGTTCCTTCTTGCTTCAGAGGCAGATGTGTTATGGTACAGTTACTGCTTTAATTTTTGTCTCTATTTTGCTTCAGTTCTTTCTCACCTTAATCCTTGGAAGGGGAAGACAAGAAGATATTTCATATCTTATTCATGAAAACTCAAAAAAAGAGGAAAATGCAGATTCCTTTCTGCCTGGTTTAGCTAGGGGTTGTACTATTAGGGATGCTGACCACGAAGCTACAGCACCAGTATGGAGTGCAACAGTTCAGAGAATGGTCCTGACAGAATGGCACTGCAGGCTGTTGTGGGGGCACTCTGAGGTCTGATACATGTGGGCTCACTTACTTGTGTTGCACAGATTTGTGTGAAATCCTGTAAATCACATACCTGGTCTGTAGCTTGCCTTTTCCCATATCAGATGTGACCTTCCTTGTAGAGTGGAAATACAGGGATGATGACAGTAAGTCTGTTGATACCTGTAAGCGGTTGAGATACTGCACTGATGAAGCTTTGTGGCTATTAGCACAGGAACAAGTTTCCGTTTGAGATGGAAAAGGTATGGGTGTTTCCTTGGTCTGTTGAAATTAAGGACAGGTACTGAGCAGCTCTGCTGCACTTTTGGCTTCTAAATGAATCCTGCACTTCAGAAGTTAATTTTTTGGGGGCGCTATTACTCCTCCACAGTCTCCATGATGTTTATCAATAAGGAAATCTGGCTAAATCTTCAGTGCTTTTGTGCCTTGGACTTGTGTTCTGTTTTGAACTTCTGTGAGGAAAGTAGCTCTCCAGATGTATTTATTTATTTATTTACTTATTTATTTTTATTATGGTCCTTTTTCTGAAAGCCAGTCACTTCTAGTCCTTCTAGTCCAGAGTCCTTGCAAGGTGTTCACATACACTAATTTTCCTTTCCTACTTGTTGGCGGGAAATAGGCAGTCCCATATAGCTTGGTGTGCAGATTACCTTGATCACCTGTTGGTCTGGAAAATACCCCTAATTTCTCTGATTTTTCTAGGTCCCTACTGCATAAAATCTTTTAGTGTTCGATATTTTTTCCCATTTCCTTATATTGTATTTGGTTTGATGGCTCAGAAATTTATTATAACCACAGGAATGTATTTTACAAGAAGGCCTGTTCCAGTCCTGAGTTGACTAAGCTCTTCTAAGCATCTGTGGTGATCCCTGCATTATCAGCAGTGCCTGTATGCATGGAGTCATCTCACTGTGATTCTGACTGCATTGCAATAAGTAAAGAATTTGCCGAGGAGCTATTTGCTTACTCAAATATTAATCCTGTGAGAGGAGGATATCTGAAAGTATCATTTTCTTGCTGCCAGTAACTGTCTTTATGCAAACTCTTTTCAGCTGTTTTTTCTTCTGATGAGCACTTTTGAGTTTAGATTCAGGAATTCCTGTCTTCAGGAGTAACGGCCCTCCAGCACTGATATGCTCAAGGCTAATGCTTAGCAATGTTTCTCTGAGATGAATGGAGAACTATAGTGGGAGGCAAAAAAGTCATAGCTATGGAGAAGAGGTTTTCTCTCTTCCCCACCAATACCTTAGACTTCCTTGGTCCATACACATCAGCTGCATATCTTGGTATGCTCCATGTAAGAAGTCAAGAAGACCCTCTGGAGTGTCAGCTGTGGTACAAATGTGAGGATTTAGGGATGAGGTTTTTTCTTGCAGGAGTTAGCAACTTCCAAAACCTCATGACTGCTTTTACCTTAAAGCATGTAAAATTCCAAAAAGACACAAGTTAAGTGTTAATGGGTCAGTGTCACTCTGGCCTGTCCTGGCAAGATGCATTTTCTGATAAGAAATTAATCAGCCAGAGTAAACATCTTTATCTCCAAGAAGGGTAGGAAAAATCCTGTTCATTTAGCCCCTGGAGGTTAAGTCTTTGCTGTTGGTACTTCCCACAATTATTCCAGGCCATTCATTTTTTTTTCTCTTTAGTAAGCATTAACCATTTGATTTGAAACCCTTTTTGTTACCGTAGGGTAGCTTCAGAAAGTAAAGCATGAGGAAAAGGGAATTCTGTAAACATGCTTTCTAACAGTGTACAAGGGGTAGCAATTCTCTTCAGGTGGTTGGAGAAAGAGGTATCTTCACTGTTCTGAGCATGTTTTAATATATTTAACTTGTAGTATGATGAGAACATGAAACATCTGTACTGTGTTAAAGTTCAGTGTTACAATACTGTCAGTGGCCACAACCATGTGGCAAAGTATAAGGGTGGGATAAGCAAATAGTAATACTTGCCCCCAGAAGTTTCACAATGTCCAGAAACCTGTAATTAAAATCTGCAGTCAGAACGTTTCTCTTGAATTTGATAACACTGGATGGTTTTGTTGTTGTTGTTGTTTTTATGAATTTATTTAGGTGAGTCTGTATAAACATTTGCAGCCTCCTGTGTAGAGCAGTTCCACAGTTTAGGGGAGCTCAGGAGGGCTTGTAAACACCTGAATCTGTTCAGTTGCTGGGCCAAGTGCATTTTCTCTGTCCTGAGATGACTGCAAGCTCATAACAGTTTGTGCAAGAATAAGGGCCAACCTGGACCCTTTGGTCCACTGAGAACATAAAAATGGACATTTTTTCCTCCCCTTCATATAATTTTAAGGTACCTTTTTCTGGTCTGTCCTGGTATATCTATGGACACAAAGGATATATAATCTGGGAAAGTGTTTTGCTGTTTTTAACATGCAGCTTCCTTTTCTACTCTGATGATCCAGATCTGAAGACTTTTAAAATACCTTTTAGTTTGAGAAGCTGTGGGTCACTTTAGCTGCTTCTACATCTCAAGTTGTCAAGAGGAAAGGATATCATGATTCATTAGGCTGGGAAGGTAGAAGTTTCCTGTCCTATAGTATGTGAATGGTCTTGGTGTGACGAAACGGAAATTAAGAAATGAAATCCAGAGTGTTGGCAAAACAGATGACTTTTATTTTTGATTTTTCTCAGTTTTAGACAGCCCTGTTTATCCATGTTTTTAGTTTGAGCTGTGAGGCTTATTTTGGAGTACTGTTGTTGCAAAAAGAGCCTATCACTAGGAAGTGCAGCAGAACACACCCAGTTTCAGGCAGTACTATTTGAGACCTGAGTGCTGTAAATGATGTAGAAATGTGCATGTATTAATGAGGGGTATAATAGGTTTGAGTGAAAGTGGGAGATAAGATGTGTTAATCTTGTATATTAAATAGTCCTACAACAATGAACCTTATAATGAGGCTGTTATTAAATCTTTTCTTCACTGGCCTCAGTTCAGTGAAACCAGTGCTTGTCAGTTTGGCATGTTTAAAGCCACATTTCACAAGAAGGGACTAACTTTCTGAGGCCTTTATCATTTTGTAGTACGTACCTCCTTGGACATGTGTATAGCATGTGGTGGAAAAGATCTTTCAGGCACTCCTTCATGGACTATTTTCCCTTTTTTGGGTTTGGGGACACCTCCCTTAGCATTTGGTGCGCTGGTATGGAGTCTGATTTGACCTCAGTTGTCTCTTAGGAAAAGGAGCACTGTGTTTCTCTCATCTACACTGTGCAAACAGATTGTGTTCTAGCGAGGTTAGAAAGACTGTCAAAATAGCAATAATTTTAAAGGAGAAAAATATATTGTCTAGAATGATCTGTGATTTTTAGATTCTGTGCTGTTCTAGCTATAGCACTGAAGACAGTTCCGTAAGAAGGGCAACATTTCTTAGTTCACTGGTATTTATTTTTTTTCCTATTTTTGTCCAGCAGCATTTACAGATTTTCATCCTGCCTCTTGCACCATTTGCCAATAGTCAGACTAAAAAATGCATGCTCCTATCTGATGATGATCTGTTTTAAAAGGAGGAAATAAGAAAGTTTAAATATCCAAGCCTGATGCTGACTGTGGAAGATATAGAGGGGCAACCACGATAGGAAGCAGCAAACGAAAACTTCCCTTAGCAGACAGGTTTCCTTTCCAGTAAGAACCCAAGCGAGGATCATTCTGAGGGTGGTGGGAGCTTGGCTGAGGGAGACACTGCTTTTCTCTGTCAGCATTATTCCTGTATGAGGGTATGGAAAAGGTTCAGTGAGAGACATCAAATATATAAAATTAAGAGCGATGATTGATTGTTTCCTGCTAGGAAGCAACAAGACAGACATTGCTGTGTATTCTCTGGTGATCCCCATTCTGATAGTAACCAAGACCAAACCTGATTAGCTTAGTTAAAAAACGAGTTGATGTTTTGTGATCTTGCATTCTCATTCCCTGCAAAGCA
Source organism: Amblyornis subalaris (assembly GCA_018881555.1). Classification (NCBI taxonomy): domain Eukaryota; kingdom Metazoa; phylum Chordata; class Aves; order Passeriformes; family Ptilonorhynchidae; genus Amblyornis; species Amblyornis subalaris. Next base: position 673,474 of record JACAXG010000204.1, on the reverse strand, counting down.
GACACCTTTTTGATTTACTATGCATGTTCTTTAATTGAGATGGAGGTGCTGTAGCTCTGCTCTCAGTAAGTTCAGCTTTTACATTCTATTTCTCTTTTGCCTGTTCATCCCCTTTCCTCCATGCATCTGACTCTGAGCTCACATTTATCCTGTTAAATAACTCCTCTTAGTGTGTCTAAACATAAGGGGCTGAGCATCCTTTCTCAGATACCTCAATTCCCACCTTATCTCTCCTCGGGCTTCTGCCAGGAGCTCCATCGTCAAATTAGAGTCAGGAACATGTCTGTTTTAATATCGAGTAGTACTGAGATGACAAGTGGCTTTGTGTAAACGGTAACGGTGGCTGCTGTGAAAGATTTTTTAATTTTCACAAAGGCCTGCAACTAAACCAGCAAGCATTTCCAGGGATGGATGTTTTACATACAGCCGTGACTGCCTCTGTGGATGGGGGAGAGTGTAATTTGAGGAAGAACAGTAGCAGGAGGATTGCACGGCGGATTTTCCCGTTTCGAAGTGATGCGTTAGATCTCCTTTCTGCAAGGAAATTACCCTGAGAATTCGCCCGGGTGCGCCGTGCGGGCGGCAATACCCGGAGCGGGCACAAGGTGGCGGCACAGCCCCACTTTTGCGGCGGCCGGGACCGGTCAGCGCGCTGCCGGCTCTGCAGATGCACATATGGCACAGTATTATCATTTTATGGTTACAATTATGAGCAATTTGATACAAAATGAAAGCTAAATTATGCAGTGTTCCTTTTATTTGTTTAATTTTGCGCTCTAAATATGTGAAAGGAAAAATAGCGCTGGTTTTGTGTGGATGGTGATAGGTACAATGCCTTCTTTTGGCTTCGTGTTCTCACACAGTGCAGGTTGTTTTCTCTCGTACATGATGAAATGTGTGGAGTTGTTCTCAGGTGCTGGGACTATTTCGCACAGAAATTGTGTACGTCTGAATCTCCAGGCTCCTTTCTTCCATAAAAAATGCATGGTACATTTACTGGCGGGTTGACAAAGACATAAGTAACGAGTTCCTTCACAGTTTCTAGTGGAAGAGGCTGGGTAGCTGTGCCGTTTAAGCAAATGCCAAAGGAAGTCTTTAAATTCTGAAAGTCACTATAGTCGTTGGCAGAGCTCCCCCGAAAGGAGCAAGTATGTTCTGAACAAACTCTTTCTTGCCAGTGAGGAAAATCTCCTGCCATTGCAGTTCTTAAGCTAAAAGTAAAAATTTTCATGGCCCATGCCATGACCAATATTTTGTTATAATGATCTGTGGGGGTCTGTATTTTGTGTTTTCAAGTTGTTAGTTTTTCTCTCATCAGATCCCTTATGTTCATTATTATGAAAATGCATGTTTTTGCCAGTATATGTAGTGGCATAATTTGTGTTTTGTATGTTATGTTCTTCCTTCCTTTTCAGTAAAAGAAAGTTGCTAGCAGAGCCAGGCTATAAAATAAATCTTTGTTTAGTTTTTTTTCTTTGCTGGTAAGTATGCTTTTGTTTGTATTAATGAAGATAAGGTTGGAGATGTGCTTTCCACTTGGAATAGAAAATGCAAGCTCTGAGATGGTATTTGCATTTATTGATCCAGGCACATCTGCTGGCATATGATGGCATGTGATATTTTTGTCCTTACCCACCTTTGAACCAGAGAACATGGCAGATAAGCTGTCCAGTTTGATTGGCATATCCTGTGGAAAGGATTTTCAATACCTAGGATCAAATCCGGTACCCTAAACTGCTTTTGCATTTTGAAAGTATGTTGGAGTCTTCTCTGAGTTCATCTGCTATGTTGGGAATTAGTTTTAGGTTTAAATGCTTTCCTTGCTCTCATCAAATCATACTGGCTGTCTTTTTCTTTGGCCAATTTTAGATGCACTATATTTGTATTGTGCATCTCAATATTTTCCAGAATGTTTAAAGCGAGCTTGGGAATTTCATCATCTGTGTGGAACAGAGCATCTTGGTATATGATATAAAACTTAGGCTGTCTATAAAAGAAATTACAAAATTACAAGTACTAGGATAAATCATACTGGTGAATTTAACCAGGGCAGGAAATCTTGTATCTTTTATTGCTTTTTCTTCAGGACGAGTTTTAACAGTTGCTCTACAGGTGCTATATGTGGAAATGGAAAGATTATTTTTTGAAAACCACTCTTTCACCTGTTTAGGAAACTGTGTTTTTTATTTCTGTTCACACCTGACATCAGAGAGTCCAGAGACTAGATTTGAATTTGATGTTTTAGCGTGCTTCCTGAAAGCTCCAAAGGACTGCCCTGGCTTTGTCCCTAACTTCCTTAACTTGGTAGCTTTTCTTTAGGTAGGTAACCATAACTTAACTAATTTGTATGCACCATATGCAGTCTCGGCTCACTTCAAAGTGTAATCAAGTCATGAACTAATTACAATACCATATTCCCAAAGAATGTAAATTTAATTTCCCTTCAAACAGAATGGGAATGTATTAAGCAATTCCTTTATATGAGAGCTGTGGCATTCAACAACATAATGCTGATGCTTCAAACAGAAGTGAAGTTCTTAACTTTTGTGGACCTTGTGACCTTTTTCCCTATGCATTTTCCCTTTTTATTCTTGCATCTTGAGTTAATTTACTGACTGGATAACAACATTAAAATATTCAAGTGTAAATTAAAATGTAACTGTTGGGCTTCAGATTGGAGATCACTCTGTCTTATTGTATGTGACTTGCTTCTTTATAGTGTTTTCAGAATTGTGCTTCCTAAGGCATTTGGATCAGAAGGAAATTGTGTTTTGAATTGAAGGCTCATAAGGTTCAGACTCTCACCAGATGATTTCTTTAATACATCGAAAAGTGGATGTGCAGAAAGTTCCCTACAGGTTCTTAGCATCACTGTGCCAGGGAGTCCACATAAACTCAGTTATATAAGAACGAGCGAAGTGAAGTTGTTCATAAAACATTTTATTACCTTCAGTCTTTGCAGCAACTTCAGAGTTTAGATAATAAACCTTCATAGAAGTTACTAGTCTCTACCCTTTCTCAGAACAATGATTCGCGTAGAGTCAAACCACTTAGTTTGTTTCTCTTAATTTTAGAGGCAGAAGAAACATGTTAGCATTGACTTTGATCTGTGCCTGGATAGTCTGATTTCCAAAATGCAGTCCTGTTGCTCTTCTGAGATGAAATTGTCAAAGCACAGGACTGTATGTATTAAACACAAGTAGTATTTTAAAATTAAATGTGGGTCAGCTTCCAATGAAGTATGTAATTGTTAAATGCTAAAGGAAAGAGCTTAGAATATCTTAGTTTATATTTTAAAGTGTTCCTTTTAGATGTTAATTCATTAATACCAGCAGTTTATTTTTATTCATATGACTTTTCATATGTAAGTAGTTGAAGCTGCATTATTTTAATCCTTTCTTTGGTTAGGAAGAAAAAAGCCTGCAGGTGGAAATCAGAATGACATACATATTGCTTCTTTCCCAAAAGGCACGGTATCTCTCTCCTATTGATATGCAAAATATTAAGGCAGAAAATAAACCCCATTGCTTTATGTGTCAAAATACTGTGAAAAATATATGCTTGGGTGGTGCATGAAGAAAAATGTGGGTCCACTGCAAACTGAGCACACTTGTAGTGGAATTTGCCATGAGTCTGTCATGGGTCTTTGGGGCTCTGCAGACTCTGTAGATTTGATTCCCTTGTACTATGAGTATTTAGATGTAGCTTGATCTTTATCTGTAGCTACAGGGATATCATTATTTGGAGACCCAGCTGTGTGGGTCTCAGCCTTTGCCTGAGTTTGGTGAAATGCTTTCTTACTCATGCAGCATTCCTTAAAGTAATTTTTGGGCTACTGAGTAACTGTACAGTGAAATGTCACAGTAGTACACGGTGCCAAAGTTATGGATGCAGTGGTGGGTCTGTTAAACAGCTGTGAGCTTGCTGTGACATTCTTCAAGTTGCCAAGCACAGTCCAGCTGCATTCTGGAACTGGTGTAGTGTTGCTGTTACTGCCAAAAGAAGGAGGAACCAACTAAACCCCACAAAACCATCAAAACAAGAGAAGTTAGATTAGGCATGAGGGGGTTGATGCTGTGCTGCTGTGACTGTGCACGGCTCCTTGAACAGGTCTGGCTTACACACACCTGGTTGGAGAGCATGCAGACAATCTCAGGTCTGCCCGCAATTTATCTGAGTAGATTTTTCTTGGAGGCCAAAGACCTCTCACTGTAGCTTCAGCAGCCCACTGTCAGTGGCACTTCCTCAGCATCTCCTTCCTTGGCTATTTTTTTTCCCAGCATTTGTCTTGAAGGAACTACCTGAGGCAATGAAGAGAGCTGAGTCTTTGCTGGCACTGCCAACATGATCATAAGTAGTTAGGTTTCTAGATGCATGTCCTTAAGCAGGAATTTACAAGAAACAGTGTTTTGTGGCTAGTGGGTCATGATTGCAGATGTCAAAAAGCTTTCTTCATCACGTGCTGAAATCATATAAATGAAAGTTTCTTGTATCTCTACGACAAAGTGCAAGTTACTGCTGTCTTGTTTGCATTCAAATCTAATTTGTGCATTTGACTTTTTCTTTCCTTTGATTGCTTTATTCATCTTTGCATATTTCTGTAATAGCTCTGAGTCTCTAGAGAATCTTCTGTTGGATCTGGGGGCTGATGGGACTGCAGAATCTTCTGGCTGAAGATGGAGATTCAGCTCTTTTGTTCTCTTCTGGGCATGGATCAGAGAATGCAGCCCTGAGTGAAAGGACTGTCGAAGTTGAAGCTACAGTCAGGGACTACAGGAATGAGTCATCATCGGGCATCTTGTGTGATGCTTGGGAGATCTATTAGGGCTTTTCTGCATGGGTGAATGCAGGCAAACTCCTCTGAGCTAATCAGGTGCAAGATGAATTTGGTCTGTTAGTGCCGTGCCTGAGCTGTGCTAACTTACCTTGCAGCTGCAAGACTCGTGTCCTGGAGCTGGATTGAAGAGTGTGGGACTGCTGGGCTGCACCTGTGTGTTCAGATGTGCCCAAAGACTCCCTGTGACACAGTTTTCCCATGTGTAAAAAGGGAACAATAGAGCTTCTGCCTGTCCCAAAAATGCTCTTGACAAACCATTGAGGAATGATTCACTAGGTGATGAGTTCTCACAAACACTCAGAAAATACAGAAGGACCTTTGTTATTAGATTGATTGCAAAGAATCTCATTAGCTGTGTTCTCTTCCCTTGCTAGTAGCTTCTAGAAAAGTTTTTTCCAGTCTCAGGTTGCTGTGATGAGAAGCTGCATTAAATTTATTTTTTTCTTTAAATAAAGTGAGGTAAAACTAAACATTTCTTCTTAAATGATAAAAGCACCCCAGAAATCTTTCTAAGGAGAAGATTTTCTGTCTTCTGGTTTGGTTGTCTTTTTCCCTTTTACAAGAAGTGATATAAGAAAAGCAGAATTTTGGCAAATACTCCTCATGAAGTAACCTGGTCTTGGCTTCATTTGGAAACCTGAAGCTGAAGAGACCAGTGTTGTTTGAATTGTAGTAGCATGAACATTGCTTGCAGAAAGATGTAGATGCTGATGTATAGAATTTAAAAGCTTCTTAGGAAGTTGCTGAATGCTCTAAACCAAAACATTTCAGATTTTAAGTTATATTCAGAGTGGCAGTGGAAACCATGTACTGGGAAAATTGCAGGAGGTCAGTGGGGTGTGCTAGAGACTGGCCCTTCCCCTCCCAGTTTCTGGGGAAGCAGGAAGTGTAGCAGTTTGCTCTACTTCAGCTTGTGAGAGGTTGAAGGTATTTCAGCAAGGAGTAAGCCGTGAGGAGTTGATGTAGTCCTGGAGCAGGTTTAAAAGCTTGAGGATTAAGAGTGGAACTGAAAGGAAGAGTAGGCATGAGACTTTGCAAGGTGGGTTAACACTCCCAGACAGGTGGCTGCTGCTGTAAGAGGTGTCTTCTGCTCCTAGCTCCCACTCTCTCGTCTCGCTTTGTGCTGGCTCTTGTGCCCGACTGTCTCTTTGACTTGCTGGGTCAGTTTGCTCAGCCCCAGAGTGAGGGATTTGGTGGGTGCTGCAGAGCTGGTGTGGATGGAAGGAGTGAGTGGGAGAGTATCTTTGGCAGCAGTTGAGCATTAGGTTGGCTGTGCCTTCGTGTGAAGCTTCACCCCTAAGAAATAGCTCTTTGTTCCCTGCCTAACTCCCTGGACGTCTGTTCGTGGCTTCTGTAAGCACGTCACTGCTGTGTGCTGGCAGCCCCTCTTCTCAAAGCCAACTATCTCCACTGAGGTTATTATCTCTTAAGAGCCATAAATGAGCTCTTAATTCTTTGACTTATATTCAGTGAAAAAATTAACTAATTTATTCTATAAAATATGTAGTACTTGCGATGTGACACGTAAATGTGGCTGTTGAAATCGTAACCTTTGCATTTCTAGTTTTGATTTATTTTTTTTTGTTTCCCCCTTCCACGTACAACCTTAATACTTTACTAATAAACTGCATAAAAAGTATTAGTCTAATACATTCAAATGCATATTTCTTGGACATAAAACTACCGTTCAGTGAAATGCCAAGTACCACTTCTTCCAGGTAACTAACATCGTGCAAATCCAATATTTGTGCTCCTGAACACATGAAGAATTACCTAATGTGTGCATTTAGGTATATTACTTTTTCTTGGAATGCAGATCTGTAGGACTTGTCTTATACTGTTTTTTCAGCCTTACAACTTCTTTTTTCTTAAAAGCAGATTATGAAAGTATTTATCATTATGTTTGTGTTTGTCCAGAGACTATTGCTGTAGTAGACGTGTGACCTTGTTATATCTGAATGACTTAAATATTTTTGTGGTAGTGTTGTGTGTTGCCTGGCTAATTTGTTGCAGAAAAAAAGAGATCATCTTGCTGCTTTTAGCAAAAATTCGATAGAATGGGAGAGTAAGATCTAATATTAAGGCTTTTTTTTTTTTTTCTTAAGAACATATTTTGCAGTAAATGTACCAGCACATTTTTGAGAATTGCCATACTTTCAGCTACTCTGCATGTGTCTTAAACAAATGAACTTTTTCTTTTTTTGTACTTGAAGCTTTATGTTTACTTAGTAAGCAAAGCAGGGCTTTAAACTCTTAGACTACAGTGGCTGTAACAATACTTTGGTTAATGTAGAGTGATTGTGTGAATGAGACAAGGTTTTAATCTTCTAATACAGCAAGTTTTAGCAGTTACTGTTACTGACCGAATCTTACAAGAATTTCAGGGGCATCTCGGCTGCCATTCAGCCTCACTGAGCTGTTGCCCTTCCCACTCATGGTCACATAACTGCCCCTTGGAAAATCAGGAGTTGCTTGCATACTTTGTTTGCTAATGTTAACTTTGCATGTTTTAAATTGTATTTTAAATAAATTTGGCAGCCACATGCAGGAGGTGGTGGCATTGTGTGTACAGCGAGGGCTCTGCAGTCTGTGACACACAATTGGGGCATCTTTTTAATGGTGCCTGGGAGTGAGGGCAGTCTTGCCCAGCTTTCCAGTAGGACTGGTACTAATGCTGTGGCAAGAGTGAGGGTAGGAGCACGGCCATCGCTCGTGTGCCCCGAGGCTGTTTAGGGTGCTCACTCCTGGTGCCAGCAGTGTGCTAGCTGGAGGGAGCAGAGGGCAAAATCTGTTTTGTGGGGAAGGGGTTGCTGGAAGCAAAGTGAATTAAGAGGGCTGTAAAAAATTGATAAAGATAGATAGGACTGTCCGTTTTTATATTCTGCCACATAACATGGGTTTAAATGAATTTCCCTATAATTTGTCTTCAAATACCGACATTTAACTCTTAGGCTGTATAAATGAACTGGCTTTTGCTAGAGTAAAATTCATGCCCTGCGTCCAGGCTAATATGTTCACCTACTATAAACATTACTGCCTATGGTTACAACTGGAATAAAAAATTCCTTTTATATACATCATAGCTGGCAGAGACTCCTGAGACCACCACAAATCACTTCAGCCTTTTGGTGCTCTCTGACGAAATGAACTGAAATGTAAAACAGCTCAGGCTTCAGGCAGGCTGGCTCTGGGAAGCAATTAGCTTGTTAAGACCGTTGTTTGTACCCTCCCATATTTCCAGGTGCCGAGCAAAGGTGTTATGAGAGCTCTCCTGATTGATTTCAACATTGGGGTTTATTAACCTTCCATTCCTTCCTAAAATGTTTTGCTTATTCTCTTGGTAGCCTTTTGTTCAAAGGAAAGAAAACCAACCAAACAACAACAAAAATGAAGCCCTGGCAAGGCCACCCCTACTGCAAAAGAATAAGGAGAAGAGGAGGGGGGAAAAGCAACAAAACCAAACAAAAAAAAAATCCCTTAGGGTCATAACAGGGAATAACAAAGCAGTGAGTTATTTATGCAGCCATGATTGGCAAAAGTGATTGCAACATGAATTTGCCCAGAAGCAATGATTAGATCATAAAAATGTTAAGGAAATCTGTAACTCAACACCGTTTTATAGATTGAAGAAGTTTTTGTTCCCTACCTTAATTGCAGTGACTTGTTATTAAAGTATTTATTCAGAGTAATCTCTTTGGACAGCGAGCCCTTATCCCATCTGCATGCATAATTAAAAGTGAGGGGGGAGAGAGGGGAGCATAAATGGTTTACCATGCTACATGAGCAAGGGAGGGAATTACACAATGACAGGTGAAGAGCAGATTTATCTCCTGTTGGAATTCCAATGCTGCAAGCAAGGCAGGACACTGTTGCTAATATCCTTGCAAACACCACAGTTGCTGCTTCTCCAGATTACTGTCCAAAAATTATTGCTGGTCTGTAAAAGGCCCGTAGCGCTGCATCTGTGGCTGTGGGGTTTTGAGCCATTGGTGCTAAAGCAAAGAGATTGGATTTGGGTATGTGGGCTTGTGAATCGATGTCTGTGGTTAAAAATGGACTATTTACTTACTTAGCTGGCTATTTATTTATTTATAAATAAACACTGGTAATGGCGGGCTTTGCTGAATACGAATCAGAGGCTTGTAGCTGTTCCAGCTGAAACAATGTCATCACCTGCCTCCTGCTGCTGTCCCTTTTCTGGTGATAAAAGAGTTTGGTGCAATTCTTCTTTTTCCACTCTTGAGTAGAAAGAAGGTTGTACTTGAACATTCATCTCTAGGCAGATTTATCATCATTAGGCATTACTCAAACACACAGTATCTGTTTTTAAATTCAACTGTTATGGATCTAAATCAGATTTACACAGAGTAAGTTGGTATATATTTGACTATAACTATTCACTTAAGAGTGTTTTTCCCTTAACTTCTGATGTCTCACCTCTGCAGCAGCAGTACAGAGAATGCCAAGAACTTTTGAGCCTTTATCAGAAGTACCTAGCTGAGCAGCAGGAAAAACTATCACACTCCCTTTCTGAACTCAGTGCTGCCAAGCAAAAGGAGCAGAGGGTAAGCTTTTTTTTTGCCATCTCCTTTTTGTTCAAACAGCATAATCAAAACATTTTTTCATAACTATAAGTGTATTGTCTTGCATCATAAAGTATTGAATGCTGTTTTGTGATTGGTTTCCCATGTGTCCTTCCCCTAATACGTGGATTGCAGGAATACAAACAAAAAGCCCCCATAAGTTTTTGATCAATAAAATGGGTGAAAGTTAATTGACCATGTTGTGATGGAGTAGGAATCATGAGAACCCGCACCTTTGCCAAGGAAGAAGTTAAGATGCTCTTCTGTTTTCTGTTCTGTTATTTAAACAGGAAAATAATTGCAGTCACTGTAGATATAGCCTTTCACATTTTCACTGTGGCTTTTGATGATTGAAAAGGGCATTACAGATGATGTATTTGGTCAATAAGAGCTTTCTCAAGTCTGTAAAGCAGCTCATCTATTTGAGCTATTTATAGAAGACCTATAGTTCTATATGCACTTAAAACTAGAAAACGTTGAGTAGAGATATGTGTTAAATTAAGTGGTAAAGTGTTTCTCAGATGTATGTGCCCAAAGCCTTGAAAACACGGTTGCTTGAGATTTTTTTCTGACAGGTAGGTACTTGACTTGCATCCCTGCTGATAGCAGATGATACCCTGGAATTGAAGACTGCCTATGCAGGTGCTCCACCCAGTGTTCTTACTTTGTGTTCTCTGGTAGCAGCTTCCACCTGCGGTTCTCCAGTCCTACCCAAAACCATGCCTTTTTGTAGAGGTTATGCCCTTGATCCTGTTTTCTGCTGGAACTATCTTAAAGGCTTATTTATAACAGGGCTAGAAGTAAAGTCATCAGCACACAGTATCCAGAAGGAGGCCTGATTCTGGCATCTCAGTGGTTCCCTGCTGTGAGAATTACACAGACAGATCCTGCTTCTCAGGAGACTGCAGGAAGGAGTCTTTTAATTCTGTTCAAGAAGCTAGTAGCAATATTCTGAGTTCATTGGTGTCAGGAATAGTTTTTTATCCTGTTGATGTTCTGTGTGGGGTTTTTTGGTGGGGTTTTTTTGCCGTTTTGTTTTGTTTTGTTTTTCTGTCCAACATTGTTGAACATTGAGCTGTTTGTCAGGCTTTTAGCTTTTATAAACATTTCATTGCCATTCTTTTGTGTTTGTATCTGCCATCCATTTTGTGATGGCATTGAGTTCAAAACAAGAATCTCCCTCTCTGAGAATGGATGATGTCTGTGTTGTTGCTTGTGGTGTGCAGCTTGCTGGGGGTCTCCATGGGAACCAGTCCAGAGGAGTCAACGTAGTCCAACAGCACTGTGGCAGCTGTGTTTGGGGTGATGCCAATACTTCTCTGAGGTTTTGCCCTGCCTAGTGTTTCATCTCTGGCCTTTCAACTTCAAATACACTTACCCTGTTTAGGTTAGCCCTTATAATGGAGGTATCCAGTGTCATCACATCTACAGAACTAAAGCATGGAAGCAGATAATAGGAAACCTTCAGCCCATTGACTGTCAAATCAGTTCAACAATCCAGCTACATCTCCTCTTGTTCTTCTGTCTTCCTAATTACTCTATCAGTGTATACACAGAGACTTTTTTAAAGTTGTTTTCTGGTTTCATGTGCAAAGTTGTATCAAGCTTGTCTTTGATTCCATTATTTCTTTTCTCTCTGCTTACAGGTATACTTTTGTTCACAAATGCAAATTCAGATATTATATCGAGGTTTGCCTTGACATTTCATTTATGGTTACATACTCTACAGCTCCAGCCTAGCAGGTCTGAAATTACCCTAGTCCTCTTGTTGTGTGCAAAGCTTTGTAGGCATAGATAAAAACCCGTCAAAACATGCTTCAGCTGGTTTTTCTTATAGCTTGCAAAATGTTTCTGATGTTTCTAGCATTCCTCTTCAATTTTCTCATTCTTTGCATTTGGCTTTATAAATTGTTAGAATTTTTTCCCCAAACAAGTACTTTGTGCTGTGTTTCTCCTCACAGCTCAGAAACTGTGGAGGGATGGGCAGGACTGCCCCACTGTGTTTGTGCATCCCCTAACACACTCCTTCGTGGGATAGCTTTTGAAATCCAAGAAAGGTCACTGGGCTGCTTCTTATTGGACTGAAGTGTTACTTTCACCTATCTCTGGTCTTAATACCTGAAGTGTGAGCTCTTACTGTCCTGATGGGTCTCTCTTTGTTCTATTTGAGTGTTGTCTTAACTCAGTAGTTCCGGCCTTGCCTTCTACCTTGATGGGGACTGCTCCGGGGGTGCAGAGCAGGGAGCGATTTTTGAGAGGAAGGAAGTGGAAGAGGACAGACCCACAACACTTTCCTCCTGCTCGGAGTGCTGCCCATGCCAGCTCTTGCTGGCCCACTGAAGCTTTTATGCTCTCCCTTTCTGTTTTAAGGTGGATTTTGACAAAAGCCATCCTATTGAAATATTAAGATAATGAAAATCTTCCTGAATTTTGTTTGAATCCAGATCCATTTGAAATCTTTTCCTTATTGCTTGTTTTTTTTCTGGGCTAAGGAAATCCTGGATGTATCTGGGTTTAAATCAAGATGACTAGATTGCTACACAGTTTTCTCTTCGTAGAACTGTCTAGGAGAGATAATCAGGGTTTCCTATTTCAGGATGCTGCTGATCTTACCAGGGTATCTGTATTTCGACGTACAACGTTGTTCCAGTTTTCCCATGTCTTGCAGAAACATTGGACTGCATAGTTGTACTTTGTAATGAAGCACTTCTTTGTTCTGCCTGTTCTGAACTGTTCTTTCTTGTTTCTGTTCATTTTCCCCTCTCTTTCCTGGATGTTTGTTTGAAGTAATTTCTAGTGTTATACCTATATCTTAACCTGTATCTCTTGCTTTTGCTTTTCACTTGCCAGTCCCCCTCATTCTTACCCTGTACCATAATGCTGATGATGGGCTGTCACTTTACCCTGGTCTTAGGTAGGTATTTGAAAACATCTCAGTGTTTAAATGCTGGGTTTTCTGTTAGAATAAGGCAATTAATAGGTCAAAAGAACTGCAGCGTTACCAAAGATCGATGGCATTGTTGTAAAAAGAGGTGGAGTTCTGTAGGATGCAAACAACTGCAGTAGCTGTGTGCATGTGGCTGAAATGCAGCCCTGGTTTGTAGCTGTACTGAACTAATGCAGATGCTTTGGTGTTAACTTTTATTTTTGTCTGTTTTAGTATCACCTAATGATAGCAGTAACTCTGAAACCATGTTTTCCTCTTACCTAATATTGCTTCTTTATAATGAAAGTCAGCTCTCAAAATGTAAAGAAGCATCCTAGTAGTAGTGAAATAAAATTGCTCGGAAGATGGTGGTGAGATGATTTAAGTCAGAACTCTCGTGGAGTCAATAATCAGTAACAGGAACATGGAACTTCCTTTTTTTGTGAGATAAAGTTAATTCCATTTGAAAAGATACTTAAGGTGACATGAATTGAATTATTCAAACTGGCCTTCTCAGCATTAACTCTAGGTTAATATCTCATGATGCCTCTGGTTTCATTATAGGAGTTTTAAGTACATAACTTTTTATAATAAATTCAATACCTAGAAGCCGAACTGAAATTGGTTTACCTTCTACCAACCCATAAAAAGAAGCATTAATTGTAAAGTGAATATTAAAGTGGTCACTAAAGTTGACTCAGATTCAGAGAGATAGCACTTGGGTAAGGGAAGAAATCTACTGAACAATAGGCTTCTGCCGTGCTGTTAATAGAAAATATCACTCATATTAAAATGTAGTTAAACCTTTTCCATCAAAAATCATTTTTGGATATACTCTCTGCAGCTCCCAAATGTTCAGTCTTTGCCATTTTCAGAAGCTTTACACAGACATGTAAAGAAAATTGCCCTTGTTCTAGGTAATCATGTCTGATCTAGTTTATATACTCACTGCTTCACTGCCATCTCAAACAGTGGCAAGAATCCAGTTTGCTTTGGCAAGTCTCTGGCTGATGTATCTGTAGATGTTCTGCGGTGTAGGGTAGGACTGGAGGCACAAAAGTTGGGCAGGCAGCTGAGTTTCTGGAGAACTGGGATTCTTGATCTGTGTCACCTTAAAGAAAGATAATACCTGTAGTCGTGGCACTGCTGATTAATGTTAATCTTTGAATTTACAAGTACAGCTGGCACCCTTTGTTTCTAATTTGGGGAAGATTACCAACACATCTGCTAATTCCCTTGATTCACAAAGATTCTTGTGTGTGTGTGTGAAGCTTCAGTTCTTCCTTGTGTGGAAAAAGCATGGATATGGAGTAGGATTATAGTCAGAAAGGAATATCAAGAACTTATTTTCAGTGGTATATCATCTCCCCTCTTCCAGTCTATTCCAGTGTCTGGCCCCTCTTCAGGGTCTGCCAGTGGCCCTCATCAGGAGCAAGGTGCTGTTGTATGCTAAGCATCATGCAAGCATCCTGAAAGACATGATCTGCTTTGGGCATGTTACAAATGTTAATAAAATTGTCTTTTGGGGAGGCTTTTTTTTTTAATATTTTTTAATATTGTTGCTGTTTCTCTTGAATTACTTCTTCATCTTAAAAATTGTTGAAGTTGTTGCAGTTGTATCATTTCACAGTAAAGTTCAAAGAAAGACTTTTTCTGCAAGAAGTAGAAAGCCTTGCTTTCTTTTCATGCTGGCAACTAAAATTCTTGTCCATTTTTTTTGGCCATAATAAGGGTTATTACATATGAAAGTGTCAAACATTAATTATTTGATTTATTATTTTTTCCTTTGAAAAAGTATGGAAACACGTCAATCTTCAGAAGCATTTCCTTTGTAACTGTCCCTAAACTTCCCCATTTCTCTTTTTTTTTGAGCACAGGTCACCTTTAAACACATTCTTACCTTGCTTAAAGAAAAAAAATCCCACATATGCGAAGGGTTTTGAGTGCTGTAAGGTAAACCTGTGTGATTGTTTACCCAGCTGTACGGGAACAATGGATGAGCCCATCTGAAAGATACTTGAAAACTGGGATAATAAATAAAGAACTAATTTGACTAGGGACTCAAGGGTATTGGAATAATTTTGCAAGGCCGGACAGAGACAGTTTTAGCATGAGTAACTGTCAGGAATAGCCTTGCCTTACCTGTGTTCCTTTCTGCAAATCCTCTGATCTCTCTCTGTGCCTCTCTTATCTGTAAAAATGAGATAATGTTTTCATCCTCATTCTTTCTGTTTTTTTACTGAGAATGTCAGGTTTCAGGTGCTTTTTCATGGGTGTTCAAAGTGATTAGCAGTGATATTTCAAACATAGGGTGGTCTGGAATAGACTACCCTGTAACAGCACAAGGAAAAATAATGTTGTTTTCCTTTTACCTCTAAGTTACTAGGTCATAGTTAATTTACCTGTCTTTTCTAAAAAATGTTAACACCAAACAGCAATGCAAATGGATATAAATATTTAAGCAAAAAGGAAATATCAGTATTGCAATACCTGTATATTGCTAGCATTCACAACAGAATTCCACCCACACTCAACTCCCTGGAATGTGTGCCACAGTAGAACTGTTTGGTTCACCCAGTCTATTTTCTTGATGTAAATGATGCTGCGTTCCTGGTGATGAGCACTTCACTCTCAGCTCACTCAGTTCACCGCTTAACTGAGATCTGTGCAAGTTCCCCATGTCTTTGTTCTACAGTCTTTAATCAGCCTTGTCTCTGGTCTCTTTAAGATATTTTGATTTTCCTTTTGTTTTCTTTGAATATAACTGCTTCAGTTTCATCCGTTTGGCTTTAAAAACTGTCCCTCCTGTGGAAATCTTTTCCTTGTGTGAACAGTCATCTCTGGTATGTACTTTTCTGTTGGGGGATAAATCTGGAAAGAAGACAGTGCCTTCCTTTCCATCCTCCAAGATCAAAACATCCTCTTGGCTTTGTAGGCTTCTGATGAGACTGTTACACTTGTGAAATGACACCTCTGGATTTATATGAGAATTTAAATTTGCAGCAGAACTGCCTGTCCTTGAGAAGCACTTTGCAAACTCTTAGATCTGATATTGCAGTTTCTCCAGTCTAACACTGTAGTGGCTCTTGGGGGAGTGCATTGTGGCCATACTCACCAGCATCCTCTCACTTTGAAGTGGGAGTAAGGCTTTCTTCAGTGGATTCAAGGCTGCATATGAATGCACTTGCTGTCAAAGATTTTGTATTATACTACAGGCCTTGAGGAAGGAAACTTCTCTTCTATCCTTCACTTTGTGGAGTTACCTGTTTACCTGGCAAACATTAGGAATGTAGGCATACCAGCTGCTTGTCCTTATGCTGGCACTACTGTTGTATAGTCCATTTGACCTGTGCACGTGCCCTTTGATTCAGTATTAGGCCTTTTTCAAAACTTGAGACTCTTGAAGATCAGTTTTTCATGTACTTACAACCTCGATTCACCAGTTCCTGGTTCCTGGACTTCTCTGATTCCTCCATGTGTGGCATGTCCTGCATGTTGTGATTTACATTACATTCCTGAAATTCCTGACTTGTTGAAAACCAGTCTTGGAAGCTTTCAAAGCCCAATTGAGCAAGGAACCCAATGTAATTTTGAAGTGGAACTTGTTCATCTAGACCAGATAACTAGCACAGTTCCTTCCAACTTGAATTTTTCTGTGACTGTTGTATATTCTCTCTTCACCAGCCCTTCAAGAGGAAGATCATCCTGTGAGAACATATTTTAGTAATAACCGAAAATGCTTCTGGGCCAGTCCAACAACGGGAATCCTGTTTCTTAAAATGGAAACAATTAGAGTTGCCATTTTTTGCTGTTGAAATGAATACAGTCTGTAGGCTCATGTAGGATTTCATAATCTAAATACATGTATTCATCACTGTAGATTACAGATAGTGTGATATAAGTGATTACTATATTGAAAGATAAATTGCTTGCCATCTCTTGCCTGCAAAGCACACATTTTCGTGTGTTGATCAGGTTGTTTAATTAGAAGTGCCTTTCTTTAATGAAAGCCAGGTGATTATCAGTTCAGGGCACTAAAGGTTGGTCTTTGTATGGCACAAAGATTTTTCATGAGAGCCGAGGGTGTAATTTTCTTTCAGCTAAGAAGGTGGGAATTCGTTATCTGTCTGTACCAGGATGATTGCCTGCAGGAATATCTCTTCGAGTTAGTTCTGAATACCCTAAGATTTAGCTTGAGTCTTTCAGTTCGAGCTGCTAAAAAGTTCAAACTTAGTTTTTCTGATGCACAGTTTGCCATTTGAAGTTTGTAAGGAGTCTTCTTCTGGGATTTTATCTACCATGGGACAAATTTGTTAGGTTCTTGAGACAGCTGGACTCATCTCCTTGTATAAGCAGAATGTAACTGGTGAGGTGGCATCAGTGCGGACCATGCATCTACAGCATTTACTGCAAGTCTGCGTACACGTGTGTGATTTTGGTTTATAGCAGTGTGATTACCTGTCTCTGATCCAGTGAACGCATTAAGTATCATTGCATGACAATTTTTGGATGCTGTCTATTTATGGCAAATGCCAGAAAATGTCTGACATGTCTTGCTTTGACTTGCAGTAATAAACATTTCTCTTCATTTTGGAAATTTGCTCTTATGATTTCAGAGTTTGGAATGTGGGTAGAAACAGACCGTGTAGACATTCAGGGCCATCATGTGCCAATGATGATTCACAGTACCATCAAAAGAAACAGGGATATATGAGTTTCTCTTGTCTATGCAAGAAAATGGCCAACCTGAAACCAGAGTAGTCAAAGCTACCCACACAGATGCATGGGCTGTCAGGCTGGCTGAATTACTTTCTGAGATTTAGAGTAGAGGAAAGCAAATGATGCCCTCTGACCTCTCTTGGAAGTCTGGATTACCTTGAAGCTGGTCTCTGACTTGAAATAAAGTAACTTCCCATTAATCTTTAATAGATGCATTTAATTCCATGTTAAATCTTTCCCCATCTGTTCTTTGTAAGTGGTAGCAATTCTATTGACTGGAGCAGACCAAAAAAACCCTCAGGATGTCTTCTGATGTTTTCTGGTGTGTAATTTCAAAAGCTCCTCTTCCTCTCTGGAGTAGTCATGAACATAAGTACCTTAGTTGTACCATACATCTGCTCAACGTCTGTGCTCTAAAAGTTCAGATAGAGGAATTTTCCCAAAGAAGACCTGCTTGGTCTTCTTGGATGAGGCTGGAGATGGTGTCTACCTAGAATTTAGTAAAGCTTTTAACTGTCTACTCCAACATTCTCTTGGAGAAACTGACTGTTCATAGCTTGGATGGGTGCACTGGTGACTGGGAAAAAGAAAGGCTGATGGCCTGGTCCAGAGAGTGTCAGTGAAAGGAATTCGATCCAGCTGGGGCCAGTCACAGTGGTGTTCCCCAGGGCTCAGTACTGGGGCCAGCCAGTACGGCAGTGCTAGATTAATGGTTGGACTTCATGATCTTAGAGGTCTTTCCCAACCTAAATGGTTCTGTGATTCTAAGAAAGAACCTTGGTCCCTGCTGTGGCTAGGTCAAGGACCTACTCTTGGAGGCTGTCACTTTTAAACTTCACCAGAAAAGCTTTTATTCACAGTCATATAGGGAACATCATTTCTGTCAGGAACCATTTATGTTCATGGTTACAGAAAATGAGACTGAAAATTTTAATGGAGAACTTGTCTCATTAAGCGAGAGCACGAGACTGCAAAGGTAGTTGCCTGTGAACAACTGAAGTCACTCATCTGGATTTCAAGTGACAGCTGTGGAGACCATTTCTTTTCCTGAGATCCATACGCTCCTCGCATAAAGCACAGCATTCCACTGTTAATGCAGCTTCCTTTTGAGTAGTTATCCTTCAGAACTTGTTCCGTTAGGCACTCTGGGACTCCTTGTCATTTGTGGGTTTGGGGTATTTGAGAGAGTCCCCTGTAATGAGTGTGCACATTTAGGCATGGTGCTGAAGGAGACAGAACAGTTATTTTTAGCTGTAACTTTTGCGTTAAGTGTGGGTACGCTTCCTTGGAGTCCCTGAAGACTCCGAGTTTGAGAGGGATAGAAGACCTGGAATGGACAATGTTGTTCTGGCATCAGCATATGTTTGGGAAGGACTTGCTTCTGATGCGCCCTGCCAGTGCAAAAATTCGCTCGTTCTGTGTTCCTGGGTGCATGTGCAAACATCATGTGAATGTGTAGACAGACTGAATTGTAAGTAACCTCTTTTTTTAGCAAACCCAGGTTTAGCAGCTGTTGAAGACACAAGCCGATGGCTGAAACACCAGCATAAGTTCAGCATTCCCACTTGAATTGATACACGTGTAAGCAAGCTTTGAATATAATACTGTCTCTGGTTGGGAAACTAGTATTTTCTACTTTTTCTAAATATTAACGCAGAAATAAGTCCCAGATTTATTTATTTATTTATTAATTTAATGATTTATTCATTTAACTTGAACATTCTGGTTAATCAGCTGATGTCAACCTTTTGAAACATTATCTTATGCCCTTACTGTAGATTCCAAAGCTTCAGGTAAAATCAGAGCCGGGAGTATGTCTGCAGGCAATCCTTTTTACTTGCAGAAATGAGAGTTCAGACACACATTTAAAAAGGTCTTTAAATATTTAGGCCCTTGTTTTTCATTTTTTCCATGGGAATATCATTAAAGGGACATGAGAAATTTTGATTAATATTTTTCATTACTTGTGCTGACTGTGAGAATTCTGCATGCAAGTGTGCAGCTGGGACTGCTGCTGTGGTCTAACAGGTAGGTGAGGGCTGGCAAGCAGTTGAATTGGGATCTAATCCTGTCCTGTTACTGTATTGCCATCAAGTTATTTAATTGCTTTCTGGATTAGTTTGTTGCTCTTTAAATAGGAGATGATGCCCAGTGTTTGTTAGAGCATGTAAGCTCATTGAATTTAAAATGCTGTGTAAATGCAAAGTTGAATTGTAGGTCTAGCTGTAAGATAATGTAAGGAGAGCTCAGTTAGTCTGGGACTTCTCAATGCGTAAGTTAATTCTTACAAAAAGAAAGTCTTTTCGCCTGTGCTGGGTTAGAAAGAACAATTACTCAACATGGGGAAAACTCCTCCAATGCTGTAAGATACAAGGCAGATACACATATTATGTGATCCATTCATGGTGTTTATTCATCAGAGCTAAAAAGAATCACATCATCTGAAATGAAGAGTCTGTGCTTCTGAGAGTAAAAGACAAGAAGAAAACACTGGAATCATCTACTAGGTAGACACACACCTATGCATTCTCATTATCTGTTTATTTAAGGATTAATTCTATTATAACAGTTTATCCAAAGCACTGCAGTTATAACAGTGTGCTTATTTAAAAAGAAGTAAATGTAGAGGACTAGGAATTTGCTTTATAAAAAGTGTTTAAAAACTTGCAGCTTTTCCCTTTCAGTGCTTTGTCAGTCAGGCCGTGTAACACAGTGAACATGTACATATTGGAAAGTTATTCCCTGATTCCTTCTTTCTAATGATGAGTGACAGCAATGTCAGTCACTCTGGATCCCTGTGTACATGGCAAGAGTGAAAGTGTGAGGCACCTGCAGAAAGTTACGCAAATCCAACAGATGATTTTGTTTAGATGAATCTGAGCATCCTCTTTCTGAAGTCCTTGTTATTTATTTTTTTAATATCAAGATATTCCTTTTAGTTTTTCATGAATGATTAGATGGCATCATCACTAAGATGATCAACCCTAAGTAAAAAGCAGGACCATGTTTTTTTCTGGTCTGGCTTGTTCATTTTCAGAACTATCATTAAGGCTCTTTATGTGTTGAACTAATCCCTTCTCTGAAAATTAGTAAGTATTGTAAGTATTCCTTTTAATTTGTCTTCAACTTTTTGGACCCATAAGTCTGTGCTTCTATATGGGAACAAATTCCAGAGAGCAGGCTGCCAAAGAGACCTGGGAAAACTATGGGTGTTCGTTATTCCCTTTTAACCCTTTTTTCCCTTACAGAAGAAAGTTAAAAGATTGAAATAAGAGCTTAATAATTCTGTTACAATAAACTTAAAGAGTTTAACGATATTATGGAAATACTTTGAAATGTCAGAAACACTGTAAAGTGAGGGGATGGTAATTTTTTAAAGTATCAAAAGCCTAGCAGAAATCTCTTCTTACCTTTGGTGAAATCACCATTTTTTTCCCCCTCTTTGTTAGTGAGGAACTTTTCCGTATCATGGTTTGAGGGACAGGATGACTTGAGTGAGAGCTAAAGTGGGACTTGTCAGCCATCTTGGTAGGATGAGCTATTTCACAGTGGTAGGGAGAAGAAAAAAGATGCATCCTAGGGACATCTGAGAGCAAATAAGGCTCAGTTATTTGGAGGGCACATGCTGCTTGAAGTAGGAAAGATCTCACTGTCTGTGCCAGCAGAGGCCAGTGAGTTGTGGGTACATGTGACAACCCTCTGGAGCGGCAGGCCACTCTTGCCTTGGTACCTGCACAAAGGCAGGCACAGAGCTGGCAGCTGCTGCCAGCTGCTGCCAGCACAGACATCACCTCTGTGGGGCAGGAAAATTTCCTTTCTGTGATGGTCATATTCAAGTAATGAAGATTTAGACATCTCTAAAAGAAAGCTGTTCCTCCCAGAAACTGGTCCTCACAGTTACAGTTTTTACATGTATTTATCTCTTTTCACAAAGGGGCAATTAAACTCCCATAAGTCTGCCAAATTTATTACATTCTGTCTACCTAAATATTTCCTGTCATTTCAGTTGAATGTGGCATTTTCCGGTTCTTTTTATCTTGCAACTGCTTAACTGTCACACGTTCTTTCTGAGCTGGCTATATGTCGAGGGTGGAATAAATTATTACTCACATACTGTTATTTGTACAACTGTACTATTTGGATTGGGGACCAATATCCTCTTGTATTAGGTAGGCATCTGAATTTGAATCTGAATGATGGTCACTGTTCCAAAGAAGTCACAATGTTGATGTGTTGAAGCATTTTTTTAAAATCAGTTGGATATGAAAGCTGCTTTGAAGATAAATGCAGCATGATTAAATTAAGTATTACTTACTGATATATATTTCTTGCATAAATTTGATTTTCTATTTACATTGCTTCCTGAAAATGCCATTGTTAATAGAGTTCTGACATCTTATTTCCCTTATTGCTGTCTCAGTAGCATTTTATTTCTGATGCTTTAATAACTCAGTGTAGACTGAAAGGATAAAACTGAGGGAATTGACTGAACTAATTAGACCCTGATTTGTCTGGCTGTCCAGTGCCTGACAAACGTGTCTTTGACATAAACAGAATAAAACATTTCTGCCATTAGCTACTTACAAATATCTATTTTGGCAGAGCTTTGAAACTGTTTAATTCTCGGGGCATATTGTGCTGGGTAAGGAACCAATTCAGGATTTTTCTTTTGCCATTGCGACTCCCCCTTCCTGTCTGTGTTGAAATAGAGTCATATTTAGTAGCTTCACAAAAACTCAAAAACAGTTAATGCAGTTATCACCCTAACAAACTGAATATTTCTGAGAAAGTGGAAATGTTCCCGTTTCAATTTCTGGTTAATGACATACTTGAGTATGGGATCTGAAATGTCAGTCTTTGTATTTTCAAACCTGTAGAAACTTGAATAAAGCTTATACATAAGTGCAATCAACTCTGATAGCAGTAGGCTAAATATCGGTTTCTGAAAATAAATTTTATATGAATCTATTCTCCAGACAATTTGACTTTTAAATGTTTAAAAATGTGACATCTTTATATAAGTGAATATAGATTGAGGCAGGAGCTATAAAAACTTGAAGTTTCCATGCATCACCTACTTTTCACTATCACCTGTTAAACAGCACAACTAGATACAATGTGGCTTTACTACTTTCCATTGCAATAATTTACTGCCCTTCTGACCTATAAACAGATAACCATTAGCATGACTTGATCCTGTTAGATGTTTGGATGCATTCTCGGGTGTAATTCACGGTTTTAAATATTGTATGTGTGAAAGGTTTTATAACCCAGCATTTGGAAGACGGCAGCATTACATTTCCTTGAGCAGTGTTCTGGGAGTAATGATTTGTCACTTCAGCCTTGTTACAGGGCTTCCTGAGCGGGCATCTTCTCCTCTCACCTCCTCCTGGATTGCTGTATCCTTATGTAAGGACCATTGAAAAATTCATTAGGCACCTTCGCTTTTGTCATTGCTTTCTTTGAGGGTGACTTCACTGCAATCTGCATGCAGAAAGTTTTTGGTGACCTCAATTATTGATTTACACTTATAACTTCATTGCAGTGAGGGTGGGTGGAATTTGGGAGTGCATGTAAGTGGCTCCTTGTCCTGCATCTGCTACTGATTCACTCTGTGACCTTTGGATAATTACTTCAGCTTTCTGTGCCTAAGCTCACTATTTGTACTGTGAGGTCAACAGTGCTTCCCACCACCACTTGTAAAGCTTTTCGAGTTCTGTGCTTGAAAACCACAAGAACAAAGCACTGTCATGATTCATAATGGCATTACCCCTTTGTACCAAAGTCCTCTATTGAAATAAGAACAGTTGGGCTGGGGTAAGAGTGGTGAATCAAGTCTGTTATCTCTTTTCTATTTTTGAAATAAGAAGTGGCCATAAGAAGGGTTCATGCAAAATGGCAAACCATTTAAATGCCGGCGGGGTTCTTAGTCGCCTTGGGATGCTGCTTTTGAGCAGTGCTTCTCATTTTGTTCGGAAATAAGCCCCAGAACACCAGGTGACACATGAGTTTCCACATGTAATTAAACTGAGCGTGCAATGATGTGCCCGAACTGTGCCTGTTCATGGAAACCAGAGGATTAGCACCAGATACTGGTGCTGGCTAGGTAATGAGCTAATGACCAGGGAGCACTTGGTAAAGCCTCTTTCATCATGGTTCCAGTCAGTTTTTTGAAAAGGTTAGGGACAGGGAAACTAATCCTGAAGCATGCCAGCTGAAAGGGGGTGTCCTCCTAAAAGAAGAATGCATGGAAGGATCTTGACTGACTAGCTAAAGACTGTATGTTAGTGAGACCTGCGGTGCTTCATCCTCATTTCTTTGATGGACTTAATTTCTAAAGCTTATTTTAGAATATAATTGAGAAGAGGGCTCATAGTAGTCGACAAATAATTTACTTGGTAAGCCAATATAGATAGAGAATGATTGAAGATAATCAGAAGACCTCTGACATTTACATAATGTTTACCTAAAGCATGCAGTGTAATTTGTTTGTTACAGAAGTTATTACCTGGAGGTTAACAGGAAATGGCTGAAATGGGAATATAAGACTAGAATAAGGGAGATGTGTCCAAGTGTAGGAACAGGGAGATGACATAGCTGTACTCTGTTGATACTTGTGAACTGTGATAATGCTATCTCAGTAGATACTCTCTGAAGAAGAAGAATTCATCCACTTTATTGTTTTCTTGGGAGGGTAATCTTCTAAGATGGGCATTGTGAAGAATATTTTATAAGTGCATGCAGTGTTGGTAAGAGGGCTTTGTGGATATCCAGAGTTGATATTTCTCTCAAACTTGGAAGAAACTCTGTCATTTACTCTGTAAGTAAGGGTAAGTATGTGCCTTTTCTACACAGCGGGTGTCTTCAGTTTGCCAAATTCAGCTGCCCATCAAAGATGAGATCGTTTAATTAAAAAAAGGCTTTTATGCTTTTGTGGTAAGCTGTAGAGAGAATGTGGGTAGGGAATAAAATGATTGGAGGAACAGTAGAAAATATGCAGCACAAGTCAATGAGAGGTCCTCTGTAATGACAATAATTGTTGGGAACGTTTTAAAATACACTTAATCAGTACTGGGATTATAAAGATTTAATATCTGGCAGGCAGAGATTTCTACATAGCCATGATTAGAGAGCTTGTTTAGGCAGCAGAAGATCTCTGCTGAAGTAGTGAAGGTTGGGTTAGGGTCTGACCATGGCCCAGTTTTGTGTCTTTAAGATTTTGGAGGCATGTTGGGATTTGAGATGGAGTTATGCTGAATTACTGAATTGAAATGACTTTTTCATATATCAGAAGCAAGTACTGCACCCTTGTAGTTTTACTGAAATATTAATAAAAAAAAGTCCTTTCATTCCTCAAATGCTCTTAAAATGTTCTTTTTAACAAGATAATAACTGTAACCTAACAATTTTATATGCGTAACCTTTTGTAGGCCGTGCGACGTGTGCAAGCAGAAATGGCAGGTTGTAAAAAATTAGTGTGGTTGTTTGTATTGTGTTAGTGTTCAGAAGCTCAAGCTCTGTTCTTTTAGGTGTAGCCTGAATATTAAAGGAAGATAGAGATTTCTGGCCCATGCTGCAATTTTGCAGAAGCATAGCTTAATGCTCACACTTGTGTATGGGCTCTTTACTGGGCAGTCTGATGGTACTCTGGGCAACAGGGTCCTGAGCCTGGAAATACATTCTGACAGCCAAGGGAGCTGCCAGGGCTTGTGAACTGCTGTAATAAACTAGAAACAAAATTCAGATTTTCTGGTTTATTTGTGTTGCTGCAGAGGTGCTGGAAAATGGAGGGGCCACAGTCATCAATCTTGGAATCATTTAGGCAGCTGCTGCACATGTAAATAAAACACAGTTCCTGTCCTGTCCACCTTATGGTTTGGTGTGTAGGCAGCAGAGAAATAAAAGAAAATATGTAGTGGTGATATCAGAGATGGAAAGATAAGGATGTCCAGAGAGCATATTGCTCCATGAGCTTGCTGAGAGCAGTGGTGCTCTGTGTCTGCCTTGCTGTTATCTTCTGGCAGTAGTAGCCAGCAGTTGTTGTTGTT
The DNA here is from genome assembly GCA_018881555.1 of Amblyornis subalaris. Taxonomy (NCBI): domain Eukaryota; kingdom Metazoa; phylum Chordata; class Aves; order Passeriformes; family Ptilonorhynchidae; genus Amblyornis; species Amblyornis subalaris. The sequence goes on along the minus strand of JACAXG010000204.1, from coordinate 648,361 downwards.
AGCCCTAGCGGGGCTTGCTATTCTGATTACAATCTTGCTTTTTTCCCCCCTCAGCTTGGATTCCCATGTAATTTTGGCAGTATTCTTATGGAGAACTGTTACAGCAAGATAGGAAGTGAATGTTTCATGGCAGCTCAAATTTGTGCTGGAAAATGGCTTAAAGCATTCTCTTTTAACCTGAGCACTTAGTACAATATTTGTGGCAATCAAGAATGCAGGAAATGAGGATGCTTTGTAGCAGAGTTAATGAAGAAGATTTTAGTGTGTGCAAACCCTTGGTTGCAGTTATGCTGGTGCTCAGAAGGTGCTTATTTTCCTGTCTTTCAATAAGTCCTTCCCTGCTCAGGCAGTCTTGCAAGAGCGTTTTCTGTAGGCAGATGAGGCAGGGAGGAGAGGGCCTGTGGGAGATCACATGCTGGGTCACCGGTGAAGGAACAGGATCTTTATTTGTTGTTTGTTATCAGAAATGAATTACTGAAGGGCATGGTTGTGCCCTGCTTTGGTCAGGTACCTGAGCCTGCTCTGAACAGGCTGATATGTTGTACCACGTAGTGGTATTAGCGCGGCTCCCAGAAGCAGTAGAGCTGCATCAGTAATTAGTTCTTCTCCGCAAGCTTAATTAGCAGGCTCAAGCAGATACTGCACTGACATGGATACTTAACTTCTGGTTCCTGAGCCAGCTTAAGTATGTGTGCAAGAGCCAAGCGCTGTGCAGTGTGAACTTAAAGTTTTGCCATCTTTGCTTTATTTCATTTACAAAACAGACCTTGAATCTCTTTTTAAACTTCTTTCTTCAAACTTTTTCTACAGCCAGTGCATTTAGAGGTCCTTTGCATCTCTGTAGATAAGTACTGCTTTAAACAAGGCCCACACGTGTCTGATTAGAGAATATTCTTTTTGATTAAAATCCGTTGGTTAATTATTCAAACATTTTTTTGTAGCTTTTATTATTGTTTTTTAAATCAAATCCCATTTCAGTCATCATTTTAGGCAGGAGATGATATATATAAAATGATCTTAGTGTTTATTTGAACATCCAAATGCAATAAATCTGCTCAGTATTTCAATAGCATGCTTATTAATAGAACACATTATTCTGTTCAATATTGCATTGTCTTTAAAATTTAGCAGAGCATTAGTAGTAATGAAACTAGCTTAAATCAATATATCCCTGTTACGAGCCCATCTATGTGAGGAAGAAAATTCAAAAATTTGCCCATAGCACAATAACTAGGTGATAGTTGCACAAAAAGATCTACTGAAGGAAGACTTTCAGTGAACTTTTAGTTTCTAATTTAGAATGTGTGTGGATCACGATGTATTAGCTTTAATTTTAATAGAAATCTTTTCAGAACTAAAAAATTTCCCCAGAAAATACTTTGATTGCTTAGAATTAAATTTTGGTCTCGCTGTCAATAATGAAAAAGCTCCAACTCACTGGAGTAGGCTTTATGACTACACCACATGCAACGACTAAATTGAGTATTGTGAATACAGTCCAGAAAATATCACAGATATTTTCCTATTCAGTTGCAGAAATTGTGTGAAAAAACAAGTGCGCAAAGAAAAACTAAAATTAGATTTAACATTCTCAGCTTGGCAATCGCACGCTTCCATTAAATGTATGGGCCAGAATTTTTATACTTAGATGTCTAAAATTAAACCCCTGAATAAAAGACCTGATTGTAGAAAGTGCTTAAGCACAGTGTTTGTAGAGAGATGCATGCCCTAGTTCTGATAGTTTAATTTTAGTTTTCTTGGTGGGTTACTGTCACTTCGTTTAACTCAGTGTTGCTGCAGAACAATGTCTCGCTCCCTTGACTTAAGCTCATTGAGTTGTACCGCAGTGAGTGCAGGGGTGCACCCTTGCAGCACGGGGACTTGGGTGCGTGGAACTGTCTCTTACCACTGAGTATTTACAGGTAAGAAAGCAGAGAGAAGACCCTGAAACACAGACCACTTGTTCCTTCTAAAAAACCCTTAAAATTCACTGTAAGGAAAAGCTACCTGGTTTCCACTTTTGAGAACCAGGCTAAGATTGTACACAAGTTGATTCTCCAGTTTCTAAAAGGCAATTTGGGTTTGCATCTCAGTAGTGTGTTTACTGAGAATGCTGCCTTATTAAAGACTTGGTGACTTTGAATGTATTTTTTATTGTTATTGCCCACAATTTTTTACATTGATTTCAGCTTGCTTAAATCCTGCAGAAATACCCACTGCCCTCCAAAAATCAAGTCAAAACAAAAGAACCCACACCAAAAGCCCCAACCAAAACCTCCAGAAACCCTCTCCCAAAACTTTAGAGAGATTGTGGAGGAAGCAGTTTGCTCCTCTGCTCTATCATCCTCCACCCATGGAGCTGAAGGTTTTCAGCAAACATTGCCTCACAGTGCTTTTATGAGATGGGTGAGTAGTAAAGTGTTGCAGATGGGTATCTTGAGTAGTGGATAGGCTAAGTGATTTACTGTTGAGATATCAGTGGAAGAGACAGATGAGTGACAGCATTCCTGCTCATGAACTTGCTAGCTCTTTCCCCTTCTTAAGATGTTGAAATGTAATGAAACTTAAACATTTTTTAAACAACTTTCAGATTAAATTTTAATAGGAATGAAAAATGAACAATATTCTTACAAGTAAGAAATGGTCTTCATTATTTTTTAAAGTCCATATCATAAGGAACAGCACCATTAATAAGAGCCTTGAGTTTTTTTATATTATGTACACTGTTCAGATAGAAATTTAACAGGGAATTTTAATGAAATGATGGCAGAAATCGCATTTTTATTACATCCCTTTGCAGAATATTTCCTGCGAGACCAAGATAGAGAGAGGCCAAAATTAATGGCTTTTCATAGGAACTGAGTGATAAGTTATGGAAAGCTTATAGAGATAATAATTTTAGGCTGCTGTTTGGATAGCTAAACAGCCTTATGGAGAATTGCTGCTTAATAGACATATCATGGGAATTAAAGACATTTGGATGTTAATTTGTATACTTATTTTTGGTATAGGACCACAAAGAGAAATTCATTTTAGAGATACTTTGCTTGCTGCTCTGTAGAGACAGAGAAAGAATTCACTTATCGGATAGTTCCTGTCACTCGACCACTTAAGAGAACATGGAGAGTTGTCAGGGGGCTGCCTCTCTTTTCCTTTTTCTCCCCTCTTGTGGTTTTTAATCTGAACGTAAGAGAGCATGATAAGATCTTGCCATGGTTTTGTTCTCATTAAAAATTAAAGAAATTGTTATTTTGGGAAATGAGAGTTATGTTTAGGGAAAATAAGCACCAAAAATATTTATGAAAATCTAAGCAATCTAGCATATTATGTTGACTTAGAGTTGAGCCTGTATTGCCCACTTGGCAAATATATTTTACCATATTGCCGTACAACTATAATAATAAATGAACATATACTAAAGCCCCCATCTACTATGGCAACTGGCGTTTTAAAAGCACTTCACGTGCTGGGTTTCCTGTATTTTAAATGCAGATGTTCATCCAAGTTTTAATACCAATGGGAGGCCCTGTTCAAAACCTGCATTAGAGTGAAGCACAAGGTGGCAATAAACTTAATTCGGGCTTTTATCTTTCTTGGTTCCACCTCAAAGCTTTTAAATATTGCAGTTCTGAAGTGCGAATTTCTTTTGTGTTAGTCATTTCTGCGAACACCTGCGAGCGGCTGGGTTTAATTGGCCTACAGCTGGCACTGACTGTATGTGCAGGGGCTGGGGGAGGCACTCCTGATCGGCTGCCTTCGCAGAGGGCATCATTATCTGCTCGCCTTCCTTTTCAGCTCTTTTTTTTCTTTTTTTCTTTTTTTTTTTTTTTTTGTCTTATATGCAGGTTAGAAAGGTTTAGGGATTAGGGACTGAAAATAGAAGGGGCTCCAGTGAGATTTGATGCCTCCTGGATGAAGTAATTTCACCAAATATATCTGCATGCATCAACACCTTATTGAACAAGTCAAGCGTGGATTTGCTAATCTTGTTAGTCAATTTGCAATACTTCTGTGGCTTTCATAGAGGTGACTGTGCCAAGGGCCAGGGAGGCTGAAGTGCACAGCAGTGACAACAGGATAGAAGGAGGGAGGAAAGATTTTAAAAGTCCCTTCCCTGTGTCAGCTCTTAGCAGTGTAATGGAAAGTGTCATCCTAGGTCTGGTGAAAACAACATGAGTACAGGTTTGTGTATGGACATTTTTGATGGGATGGCTTGGCTTTAGGCATCGATGGTCTCATTTGCATCAAGATCACTGGATCTCAGTAACTCAGTTTAAGTTAGCAGTCTTTTTGTTTTCCTGAGTGTCTTGTGCATGGCCTTCAGCTTTGAAATAACTGTTGTTGTGCTTTTATTTTAATTTTTAGTTGATTTTCAGAATTAGGTACTCACATGACGAATCTTATTTCATAAGAGAAACTACTGCAGAGTGCTTGTTTAAAAATTTAGAGGAAGTAAATAGTTCTTTAGCAGTTGCTGCTTTGTAATAGACCAGTACATTGTTCTCTACCTGTAGGCTTCCCTGGGCTTTACAGATGAAGTTGAATTATGTAATTTTCTATTGAAAAGGAACAAGGGAAGGGAGAAATGCAGCCAAATCACTTGAACTAAGCCAGAATGTCCTAAAGGTCATATCTCCCAATGCTAAGAAGGAGAAAATAGTCTTTATAGAGAATATTTTATTCACAACAGCAGCAAAACTGAAGCTTTCTAAATCTACATTGAAAGCTGTGAACAGCCACATAAGCCTTGTAGTCTTTGTGTGTCCCTTACAAATGGATTGTAATTTGGATAATGGTGTAGTTTGTGAATCTGGTGAGTTTACTGCATAGTCTGTTGCCAGGTGTATTTCCACTAGACATTCATTGTATGTGGCCTGTAAGGGCCTTTCATGCCACTGCGTTGTGAATCCTCTGTCTCTATAGCTTAATGGTCTTCTGCCAGGTGAGAGTCTAGAACAAAGGGACTGCTTAAATAGGCATGAAAACTAAAGAAATGCCTCTTCACTTTCCTATCATAGCAATGCATATATTACTCTAGCTAAATTTCTCCTTTTACATGGGCCATAATCTTGTTGATGACTTTTTCCAGCAAAAGGCATGCAAGTCTTATTTTTGAACAAATGGAATTTCAAAAAATAAATGCACACTGGGTGTAAAGTGAATACTGGAGAAATAAGGTCAATTAATAACTTCTTCCAATTTTAATCCTTGGGTTTTTTTTTCCTTGCTGCTGTTTTTCTGGGTTCTCACTCCTACTCTTTCTGTCAAGCTTGTTGCTTCTCTTTAAAATATTTTTCTCGGCAGATGGATACTTCAGGGAAATATCATTCTGCAGAGAGCACCATTGCTGAGCGGAAAAGTGATGCACACAGGAGGAAAGAAAGGGCAACTATAGACCGAGTCTGTATGGATTATTCTGTTCAAATACATGGGCAATATCGGTGAGATGACTTAGGCTGGGGAGAGCTTAGCGTGGGGGTTTTTTTCCAGTCTGACTTCAGTATAATGTCTTTCATCCTTCAGGTTTTCCATTAAACACGGCCGGTGTGACTGACTGCACACCCAAGAAAGTGTAGCGGCACCCCCTAACTTCAATACAACTTGTTCGAGTTTCCTATTTGTGTTACCCAATTATGTTTAATTGGAATACATTAATATAGCAGACACCTTGCCTTCGTCTAACCAGATTTAGGGCTGAGAATGAGTGGAAAGGTCTTATCTTAATGAAAATGAATTTTCTACTGTCTGAACAATAACGCAATAAAATGATCAACCTGCTTTTTTTAAGCTGTTAATTGCCTGCATGTGTAATGCTACCTAGCGACATTTTTAGCAGTGCCTGGCGAGGGCCCTGCTGTTGGTCAGAGATTTTTCGGAGAGGGCTGAAAGATAACATTATTAGTAACAATTAAGACAAATGTTTCTTTTGTGGCTTGAAGAAGGCTCATTTAGCAAAATCTCTCAAAGGCAAGGCACTGAGCATTTACAGGGTTTTATTTATTTTGTAGGAAAGCAAATTGTTTGAGGGAGGGGAGGAACTGAGGTGTACAGCAGACCCAGCATAGCAGCAGTCCAAGGCTTTCCAGTAATGGTACCAGTGCAGGCTTGAGTGCAGAGCAGTGGGATACCATATACAGTAAAGGGTGAGAAACAGCTACCTCGAATATTCTTCTTACAGTAACTGAATGCTTTAGTTCCTGAATTAATTAATCAAAGGCCCTAGACTGCAGTGTCATTATGAATAGTCAGAACGTTTTCAGCTTGGTGCTTGGCTCATCAGTCTGGCAGACACTGAACTCTGTCAATCCCTATTGAAGTTGTGCCAATCTTCTCAGATGAAGCTGATTGATGTGAGCCCTTTCCTCACCATTCATTTGGACAGCCAGACTGTGTGTGACTAAATTCTTGGCCATCACAGACATTCAGATGAATTCATTTTGATTAGTTCTAGTTGAGACTTTGGGGAAACATGAAGACTGAATTGCCGTTCTTTTCCTCCCTTGCCCCGTGTCATTCTCAAGCTCTTCCCTTGTCCATCCACAGCCATTATGCTCATGCACGCGTGCATGTGAATACACATGCACACATTTCTGTTGCTAGGCATTAATCCATGGGTCCAGGCAGAGTTCAAGAGCTTTTTTATACTAATTGTCTTTTACCAAACTACTTCTCTGTACAACGTGATATTGGAAAATCGTGCTGTTTTCTCAGTTGCAGCATTTTAATGCTTGCTCTGTCTTCAGTGAGTTGCTTTGCTTTTTTTCTGCTATCTGGGACAAATTTAGTGTAAATTAAATGACCAGTTCATTTTTTTGCGCTCCATAGGCTGCAGCAAGTAATAAACAGCTTATGTAATCTCCTAATCATCAACTCAGCCAAAAAATGTCATAAAACTCTGCAGTATACAGCACCTCGCAATGATTTTTGTAGCCTGCAGAAACCGTATATTATGAATATGGTTTGCTATGGGTTTTTTTATTTAAATTGTCATTATCCTCCATTTGCAGAAAAGAGAAAGACTTTCTTTTCTTATTAGATGTTCCACTTTAAATCCATATTTATTGCCTTTCTATGTGGTAGTTAATTCTGCTTGGAGATTGTTGCTTGCTTTCATTGAATTGGAAAAATGATGTAAAAATCAGAAACATTAAGGACAAAGAACTTCTCTACCCTTTCCTTCTCTGCCCCCCTCCCACCTAGAGTGTTCTGGGCTTGTCTCAAATGTCCAGTTTTACTTTTGGTAATTCACCTTACCCTTGCATTCTCCATCTATGTGTGTAACCAAAATTTCGATCTTCACCTCCTTGCTCCCACTGCATGATTTTTCTCCGTCAAGATCTGCTTTTAAACATTTTTGTCCAGCCTAAACAGCGTAAAAGTTGTCTTCCATTTCTTCCATGGAAGGCTTCTTTTGTGGTTTGCTATCAGAAAGCATTTTCGTAGCCCCTACTTGCCATTTCATCATTTCACACCCATTTTTAGTAACCTGTGTAACTGTTGCCTATTATTTGGTGTTAACCTGTTAGTGCATTATGTTTTGCTTCTTAAGTGTTTGTCTTTTAACTGTATCACTGCTGTTATAAATTGCCATCTATCATTAATACATCTTAATTTATTTTTTAATGGTAGTACTTTGAGAAAGCATTATAAACCACATGCTCTGTTTCAGGCTCTGTGATATGAAATACAGTGTTGAGCATTTTATTCTCCAACCCTTTTAGAGGTAATTTTTCAGTTTTCATGGTGCTGTCATTGATGCAAGCTGTATCTCAGCCAGTCTTCCTTAGTGCAATGCATTGAAGAGAATTGATTTGAACAGAATGATAGATGTAGTCTAAAAGTTACTTTGGAGAAACTTTTTAGGGTGATCTTACAGTATCAGAAGTATTTGAAATAGGTTTGTGTATAATTCCCTTCAATTATAAGGGAATATTGCCTTGGGATTCTTCTGAAGGACTTCTTTATTAGCCCTCTAAAGGGTTATTTGCTGCTCCCTTGCAGGTGATCCTCTGCCCTGGGAAACTTGCCCTCTTAATTCTGTTCTGTACAGAACAGCTACATATCTGTAGCTTACTTTACATATTTAAATATATATTCAGATAAAGTGATTTGACATGGGCTTGAACTAATACTTCTGATGCCAAGTGTTCTTGACTCTTTGAAATTGTTGAAAGGTGGGAGCACTCATCTCCTCAGCACCTTTCCAAACTACTACGTTGCTCAAATGTCAGAAGTGTGTTTTATATGGGTGGCAGAAACTGCCTTCTGGTGAACCTTCCTCTTTCTTTATAATTTGAGCTAAGAAATTGCTCAGTGCCATTTGATGAAATTGTAGTGAATTATGTATTTTCAGGCCCAACCATTTCACGGAGGAAAACAAGCTTTTAAAGTGAGCTGATAGGAGTCTGAGATGCAGTACAACATAGCTGGGATTCATCCAAGAGAAGTAAATGCAACCTGCATTGAGGAGGAAGTGTAATGGGAATCGTTTCTGAAAAGGAATTGCAAATTCCTGCCTAATGCAAGGAGGGAGGAGAGAATCCTGGCTGTCTTCTTGTGGTGCTGTAGATACTAGTAGAGAAATCCACATACAGGTTTATGGGTCATCATTGCCTGTGGTGCTCTTGCTAAGTACCTTAATAGAACAGTGTTTGTGAAAGGATACAAGTTTAAATGCTTTAGCAAACCACAGAAAGATTTAAAAGGGGGAAAACGTGGGTGTTCTAACTACCTACAGCTTTGGCACCCTGTCTGCTTGTTTAATTACTATAACACATTTGACACAGTTGAGAACTTTTGAGTTAAAATCTTTGTGTGTATTTTATACAGAATGATGTCTTTTATATTTTCTCCTCTGGATTGATCAGTCATTTTTATTTAGGCTTTATTGCTGTAATACAGCTGTTGGTTATTTTTCTTTTTAATGCTTAGCCCTTGCCCAAGGTGCTTTAAGGGGAGGAGGAATAGATCAAAATAATAATTTTTCTTCTCCTAACATTAAGATAGGAGTTTTTAAATGACTCAAGCCAATTTATTGCAGAGTAGATTCATTGCGGATACACTCAAAATCTATCGGATTGATTGACGATGCTGTTCTATCGACATGTCTGTTCCAAAAGAGAATGTGGGGTAATAGGTTGAAGATTTGATGAATACCATTTTGTTGAGAGAAAATTATATTTTGGTGCATTTAGTATATTTGTAATGTAGGAAAGACTTTGAAAGTTACCTTCAAAAAGTGGCTGTAGAAAGGTTTCCATTGCTGATATCAAGCTTTGTGATAATGGAGAGTTTTGGCATCACTCCAGTTCCAGGGAGATCCCAGTGCTGGAAAAACACAGGCAAAATACATCACTGTGGGTTTTGTAGTCTGAAGGTATAAAAAACCCCAACAAACAAATCCCAGAACTTTACTTTGAACTTGACCTATACAAGTTGTATATGCTCCTTTCAAATATTGGTGAGTTAAAATTGTCTTAATGAAAATGTTTATAATTTTTTAGATCTCTCTTTTGTAAGCAGGCAGCCTGGCTCACTCATTGCCCTTATGAAGTGGAAGGTGATACTTCTTGTCAAATCTTTCCAATTTATGTAATTATTTTTGTAGGTTTTATGAAATAATATATTTTAAAAGTTAGTGGAATTTGTGAAATCACATGGTATAATTCCTAATAATGCATGTGAACTCCTAAAATTCACAGGGAAATAAGCTAATAGATTACTCTCACCATTGTTTTATTGAATTGATTCTTCCATCTTTACTTTGGAGGCAAAACGCGTTGTATTAGGTTGCATGTTGAAAGTTCTCTTTGATCTTTTCCACATTAGTTTAACTTTCTGAAGCATGACGTCCCCAAGTTTAAATCTGTTTAGAGCAGAGGCATGTTCTGAGTGAAGCAAGTAAGACACAGAGGAAGGAAAAGGTTTATTTCCAATTCTGTCTTCTTTATTGTTTATGTATGGCAAGAATGAAAAGCACCTCTCAAATGAGTTCTGTGTGAGATGTTTGTTTCAAGTGCTTTTTGACACAGCTTGCTGATTTTGTGATGAAGCCTTTCTGTACCACAAGTCTGTGGCCTGGCATCCCAGCCAGATAGGTTAAATTGGCTCCAGAATCTGCCTTCTGTATTGAGGGCGGCTGTATGTGGTGCCTGAGGGGATGGGAGAGAAGTAAGGACCAACAGTTTTCGGCCCTTCTTTGGACATCCGTTGGACCACTTTCCCCATGGCCTTAATTTGAAGAGTTCCTACACTATGACTTGCTGCAGCATTCAAACTTTGGTGACTGGTTAGCCTGGTGTGGGAAAGAGAAAGCTATGGAAGATGTGAGGTTGTGTTAGCAAGCAGAGAGCAACACTCCTGCCCTGTTTCTCATGCACCTTCGATATGCATTCAGTAATACCCATGGCTTTGTCTCTGCTCCAGGTACATGGGAGACTGGAGATTTCAGGATGAAATGGGGCTCTCCAGGAGAGAACAGCATCAAAGTGTTATTTAGCTTTGTGCCCCACTTCCAGCAATTATCATAACCTCTTTTATTTTCCTCTCAACTCTGATACGGGGACTGCAGTTTTCTGTGCTGAAAGAAATTATGACTATTACTTTGATTATTCTATTTGGGTACTGCCATGAGTACTGTACATGCAGGTGCCAATTTTTTTTCAGTTGGAGAATTGAGTTTGGACGTTGATACTGATGCAGTTGAACACCTACAAATTTCAGTACTCCTAGAGTTCTAGTTAGTTGCTTTTGATGAATTGAAATAAATTCATATTCTCTTATTAAAAGCCCAGAGAAGAAACTGAAATGCAACTCTGTATGCATGATTCTTTTTTAAAATGAAGGGTAAGAAAATCCCAATTGATACATATAAGACATAGCTTTTTAATTTATTGCTCAAGCATATGCAAAAAAGGCATTAATTTTCAGTAATATAAAATTCTCGATATGTAGTGCCTGGAGCTATGGTTTTGAACCTAAATTGCATGTATTTACTAAGCCATATAGCTCTGCAATGTGGAAAATGGAAGTGCATTTCAAATGTGTACAGGGATTGCTATTACTAAAACCAGTTGCAATTTATAAGTGAGAAAAATAAAGCTTCAGATGGCAGATGAAGAGACACCTTTATTGACTCCATATGCTTGACTGCATGAGGTGCGTTCCTGAAAATGGGAAGCAAGTGCCATATTTTAAGGAATTTCAGAAGTCAAGCATCAAGGGGTAATAGAGTTGACCTCTAATTTCAGAAATCACAGGCTAACGTTTGAGAACATTTCACTTCAAAACTTTATTTAAAGCTCTGCTTAGCACTCAGTTTTATGACAGTAAGGATTTTTGGCTGGAAGGCACATCAGTTATACTGTTACCTACCAGACTTTTTCACTTTAACAGCAGACACCAATGGCCTCTAGGAATGAAATGCTGCTACTTACAGAGTATGCACACGTGTGGCTGGACTGGCCTTAAGTCCTTGGTTTCAAAAGCATGGTTTTGCATGCTCTGTTCTTTTTGCCTTGAACAAAGTACAATGTAGTTGGTTGATTCATTTTGAAGAGGACATCATTTGACTCTTAAAGGCTTGTTGCCTCCTTGGTGTTAAAATATTTTAACTGGCATTTTTCTATCTGCCTCTTCCTAGAGTGTCCATTATCCATTGCTGCCATGTTTCATCTAAAGGGTGAATCTTGGACTTCTCAGTAGGCACTTCTCAGCATGGGTGCTGCTCACCGTACAAAGGTGTTAAGGAAATACAGGGTTTGGATGTATATTTAGTGTAGAATTGATTCTACCCTCTGTTCCCTCCAGCTAGAAGTAAAGATTCAATATGAACACAATTCAATATGAACATCTGTCCAAGATGATTGAACTTTTGCTTTCAGTACAGATGTGTAAATTTTTAGAAAAGGGAACGTTAAAAGCATCTGTTTTCCCATTAGATGAGAAGCTTCAGCACAGGTGAGGTAAAACTATGACTTTCATGTGCTCTTAGCTTGACCATGTTCTTGTATGTCTGTTTCTTTTGGTATGAATAGAAAAAGTTTTGTGAGCATGGTAACCACCACCAGTAAGCTACAATAATGCAGTTAAACATCCCTTTGCATGTTCCAAGTGATTATTAGTGTAACAAACTACCCGTCATCGTTTATGAAAAATGAAGGGAGGAATTTAAATGTATTTTCTGTAAAGCAATTTTCTTTGAGTTATTCATAAATATCCATATCTGCTTTCTGAATATAGAATTTGGGCCTTATTAATACATAATACATAAATTTGTACAGGAGCAAAAGATTCTTTTAGCATCTGGACTCTTAAAGTGACAGGTTTAAAGATGCTCAGAAACACTGTGGATGAATAAAATTTCTATTTAAAAAAACGCAGCACAGGTATAAAAGCAAATGTGGAACAAGATTTCTAGGTAGGCTTACTATTTTCTTTTAAACTAGAGTGATAAGCCTGGGAAAATTAATAAGGTTTGGGCAGCCAGACTTCTTTTGAGATTTGAAAAAGAAACAGAAGATTCCAAAGTTAAATACAACTTGAGAGCAATTAAGAGTGTATTTAAAATTTAGTTAGGATAGTTAGAGGTTTGTCCATCAAGTATAAAATCATAAGTGAGCCTCGAGTTATTCAGCAACTCCTTTACTTGAAGTCATGGGTGGATGTCATATATACTACTTACCTTTTTCTCAGGTGGAATTGTCTTGTACAGACACCCAGACTATTCTGTGTTTTTAGGAGTCTCATGCTTCATAGTCCCTAAAAGCTGGAATGCTGTTTATAGCACTCCTTGTGCTCATTTCAGATCTGGAGGAACAAGGGAGTTAGTTCTAAAACACAAAGTGATTAGTGGCAAAGTCAGAAAGTTTTTTCTACTAAATTAACTCCTTTGTCAAATGGCACTTTTATTCACAGGGAGGCTATTTGGCCAATTCAAATGAACTTGAAACAGTCCTGATACTTCAGCAGGGCAAATGGGATATTGGAAAATAAGAGGAGAGAAGGCACAGTTTTCATGCTAAGGTTCCTACCCTGCTCTACTGCTGAGGCAATGAGCTGCCACATCTGCTGTGCTGTGACACAATCTGGACAAGATATGTCCAGAAAACTGTGTGGGAATAGAATACAGGCAGATGATGGAATTGTTTGAGCTGTAGGCTACCTATGCTGTCACATTTAATGGCATACATTCAGCATCATCACAAGCAATAGTGAGGCAGAACACAAGTATGTGAAGCAGTGCTTTTTTTCTTTTTTCTCTTTTCAAAAATGAATTTCTTGTATTTATTAATTAGACTGGTGCAGAAACACTGATTTTCCTGATATGGGTATAGCAGCAGTGCCAAGAACATGGCAATTTAAGCATTTTTCAATTTAGCGCTACTTACTCAAACCTGAATAAAAGCAGAAACTAGAAATGAAAGCAGAATTATGCCTGGTAGATGCTTTTGCAGCAACCTTATAAAGTGAGGGGTATCACTGGAGCTGATTGGATTTCTCTTTACATATAAAGTTACTGTTGTTTTAGATCGGGATTGCAGTTTTGATTTAATTTTTTTTTCCCAGTGACTTTATATTGGCATTCAGATTGATTCTAGCTATCAATTTCAAACAGATTAATTTATGAATGATTTTTTAAAATGTAAAAATTGTTCATAATTCTTTTAACTCTTTGGAACTGGTAACCCAGAGTAGCCCTTCTGTATCAGCCTCCTATTGGACTGTAACTGGAGCTATGGGTTTTCTGTTCCTCCAAAATTTGTGCCACTTCAGCTTTGAATTTTATAATATCTAATGTCTTCAGCAATCCGTTTGTGACTGGAATTCAGAGAGGTCCTGTGTATTCTTTGACTTTAGTGTCTTCATCTAGAGAACAAGGAGAAGAGTGCTTAGCTACTGCCAGGAATATATAAATACCTCTAAAGGTTACAAGTTCTCTCGAAGTGCCTTGTATTTCTGCTGATTTCATGTTAAGTAGAAAAGTCTGTATTTGTGTAGAGGTGGCAGTGGGGGAAGTTTAATCATCAGATGTCAAGTTTTGTTTTATTTTTGTAATGATTTGTGCAGTTGTTAATCGGCAGCTGACTCCTCAGAGGGAACTTCAGGGAGATCATGTATTTAGAAACAATCTGGCTTCTAGTATTTTTCTCTCCATTGTAGTTTCTCCCTTTGTTCTTTTGTTCTCTATTATGAAGGACATTTGCATGAAAACAAGATTTTTGTTTCTTAAGAGTTCAACTGCTCCTGCTGCTTATTCCCCACCTGGCCATAATCCTCCGTTTGTGACATCTCAATTGGTGGCTGTGCAAATAATTATGATGTCAAAGACAGGATTATGACTTCAGGTGAGAAACAAACAGCAGGAACTGGTGAACTCGGGAGAAATACACATCTAGATTTTTCTCTAACCATTTTTATGCTAAAAGCACGAGGAAAATGCAGACAGTAGATTATGTATGCATATATAAAATAACTGATGTATAAGCAAATTGTATCATCCCAGTGGGTAAAATGACAAATCTATTCTTTAAATTGCTTCAACTGTTCTTATTCTCTGGTTTCATCTACAGAAAATTACAATAGTGGAATAGTATCCAAAGACAGTGTGATTAGGGCATAGTTATTTTTTTAACAGATTTTACCATGTTACAACTCTTGTGAGAAACTTGTTCTGTTGTAGCATGAATTCCTTAATTTGATTATAATAAGGTTTGATCAAAAATGTAGAATCAGACCCAAACTGTGGACTATTAATGAGTTAACCAGGATCCCTGGTTACAGTGTGGTTTTGGACCAGATCCAGTTGCTTTATGATACAATGGGAAGTTCTTAAATTTTTCTGAGTTCTTCTGCTTGTTTTTTTCCCTCCTGTTTAATTTATTACTGAGAAACCTCACTGCCCCCCAAAACTAATTCCCTGAAGGGCTTTTGCACAGTGTCTTCTTTTGAAAATTCTTGTCTGCAGTTGGAAGTCCTATGATAGTAAATAGCTTGTATGGCTCTGCAGCCATTTTCCACTGTTTGTTGGGTAGTGAGAGGAAGATACTTGCTATAAAAGCTTCACAAGTATAAAAGGAGGGGTGTGTGTGTGTGTGTGTTACACCACCAGTAGATGTAAATAAACCTGAGATTATCTCTTCAGTAAGTTAGCAGTGAGTTCTGAAGAGATTGCTCACAAAAGCCTTCTCCAGGGGATTAGCTTGTATGCTTCTGCTCTTGGAGTTGTTGCAGTCATGATTGCCACTTCCACTAGCTAATGCTAGGGTCATCACATTGACAGTTTTTGGTTTCTCCACTTCTGCCTTATTTCAAGAATGCCTGCTTATAGATGCATTATGTTTTTCTTTTGAGGTAATTTGGCCTTTTTTTGGTGTAGTTTGTGAAATAAAATGGAAGAAACTGTGATATCCTATAAGTGCTTACTGTCCTGTGTCAGGATGACTGGGTGAAAATAGAAGGGAAGAAAGGAGTTAATAATCACAGAAATAAGGACATGGAAAATCATCCAATCCACAATTTTGGTATTTGAAGTACTCCCAGCTTCAGAGAAAGCATGGGGAGTGTTTTTGTTGTGTGTGGTTCCCCCCCCCCCCCGCCCCAGGAAGAATTGAAGTAGTTATCTTCAGGAACCCAGTAATTAAAATTAGAAAGTTGGTAACGTTTTTATTGCAGGCAATTCTAGTGGTGAGATTAACATTAGATAATCTTATCATGAAATAACCAGGCACCCTGTGATGATCTGACACATGAGAGGCTGCACAGAGCTTCTGGCCCTCAAGGGCTGTGATTGTTTTATGGTTTTATCTTATGATAACTGTGCTTTGGTTTTGCCCTTTTCTGAGAGTTTCATATGGTACATATTCCCTTCCACCCTCCTGTAAATTTGTAATTTAACACTACTCTAGGAAATGGCAAATCAGCATGAAACTATTAATCTTATCTCGTATCATGAGACAGACACTGATCCAAGAGATCTGATTACTTTGCTTCTGGTCATTATCCAGACTGAAAGCTGGTCTTGGGCATTTGTATCATCAACAGTTCTGTCATCAGAAAGCAAAAGATTTCAAAAACAAGGGGAAATTCTATAATCAATGCAGTTTAACGTTTCATGCCAAAAATACAATGTGGGACCAAACTCCTTTTCCTCATCACTTAGCAATCCGCTGTGGTATTTAAGCCCTCATTTCTGCCCTGTGTCTACAGCTTTTTTTCCTGGGCATTTAAAGCATAATAAAGGACTTGAATGTCAGGCATGAAGACTTTAAATAATCTGTAGTGATTTTAATGAGTTCAGTCACAATTGCCACAGGTTTGTTGTGTTTCATAAGTATTTCTGAGATGGAGCTTGCAGTCAAACTCTCTGCTGCCAAGTTGCTTTTTGGTCTTTTTGAGAAGGACGGAAACTGGCTCCTGTTCAGTCCTGCAGAACTGAGTCTGTTTTAGCTTGAACTGCTCTGGAAATAGCCAGCTGCATCCCCTCCCCTCCAATGAATATATTGTGAACAAGAAATTCAGTTTTAATTTTTACTACAGTTCATCTAATTAAAGAAAACTCATTTTAAATACCTGACTGAACCAATGTGATTTGGGTTTCTTCTTTTCTTTACTCTTGGCCCTTCTTCTTTTCTTTTCGCTCCCACTCAGTGCTTCTGAATACTTGAAACTTCATGTCTTCTCCCCCATCAAGTTTGTGACACCTCAGATGTACTTATTTAATATGTAACTGTGAGGGAGGCTCAATCTCTTTTTATTTTACTCTCCACTAGGATAGAGCTTTCTGCTCTACAACAATATTTGGAAATTTTTTCTTTTTTTTTTTTACTATTTACCAATCCCAAGGGACTTTACAGATATGGAAACGTGGTGAGAATTTCTACTCTGCTCAACTAGATGGTTGAAACTCAAACTCTGTTCCTGGAGGGAGTGAATTTTACTGTTGACCTAATTCTGCTCCCGTTAAAGTTGGCACTGAGTGGTTTTAGAGATTTTCAGCCTCAAAGCGTTACTATTCTTTGTTGAATCCAGAGTTTAAGGAGGAGAGCTGAAGTGCAGCTCTTTCAGATGGAATAAGAAAGGCTTAAGCCTGGTAATCAGAATACATTTATTAACTAACTCTATCCAAAGAAGTGGCCTGGGAACCCAGATAGAGGGTTCAACTTTGCATTAGAATTTTGTCAGAACTTCAAAAATTCATACCTTTTGGCATCATGGCCTGTCTCCGCTTTCCGCATCATGGGCTATTTCTGCTTTCAGCATGTGTGCATACTTACTGTACAGACTGAGTTCACAAAACGGGGAGGGATAAACCAGAGCAAAGGTAAAATGTAAAAACACAAACTTCTGTGCTTTACTCTGGGAAGAAAAATTCGCATCAAAAATTGATTTCCTACTGGAGAATAATTAGTGTCAAATTTTGGTTATCTTATATCTGCTACATCAATTGCTATTGAGAAGAGATTTTTAAACATGTCTCTGTTAGGATACTGGTTGGAAAGAGCACAAAGGAGGTATGCAGTGCCTGCTCATCACCATAGAACTCTTAAATTGGCACAACACAACAAAATAATTGTTCTCTATTGAAAGGAAAGTCCACATCTCCAGCTTGGAAAGACTGTAATGGAGGGGTTCACAGGTGGAAACTGACCTTCAGTGTCCTTGTCCTACAGCCTGTAAGCAGGGCACACTGTTTTACTAACTATTAACATGAGACTGTGGACATGTATTTAATTCTTTTGCATATTTTTATGTGCTTATGACTGAGGCCCAGCTTTGTGCAAAGATTTTGTTTCTTCAGGCTCTTAAAATTGTTGAGACTTTGAGAGTTTAACTAAACTGAGCTCACTGTAATAAACCTGTGGGTGGGTTTTACTTGGTCTGCCTGTCCAGGCTGCAGTGTCACGGAGTGAAGGCAATTGCCTCACAAAATCAGTACTGCCCTGGAGTAGTGAAGGGCCTTTCAATTTATTCTTGGTCATGCCTTTTTAACTTAATGTTCTTCTTCACAGAAGTTGGTAGTGATGGATGTCCATTCAGACAACCTAATGGCCTATGGTTACCATAGAAGAGCCTTTATATCAATATTCTGCAGCTGAGACCCATCAGGTTGGACTGTCAAACTGCTCTACAACACATCTAGGACCATTTTATGCAAATAATAGCTGTGACAATGTTGCTATACTTTATGGTGTTAAGCAGGACTGTAGAAGATCCATTTCCATAGGTCAAGAGGAAGTTGATCTTTGTAGCTTGATATATCAGAGGTCGTTTCCCTCTGTCAGTGGTTGCTACCTTCAACAGTACTAAACTGACTGCAGAATGGCCTCAGCTCTTAAAGAGCCTCAGCCATACATGGAATGTCTGCTGGAACATCCATACTGTCGTTTCAAGTGTGGTGGGATTATTGTGGAGTCAGGATCTTCAGGGTGAGCTTCAAAAAGCAACAGCTGGCTTACCCCTGGAATGAGAGATTGCAATTTGCTCCATGCTTGTTCCTATTCCTTGATTCAACTTTTCACGCAGGCTTTCATTAGTTAATTTATGTACCTGTTCAAGATACTGCAAGCCTGCCAAAGAGAAAACGTTTAATCTCTCTCTGAAATCACAGCCTCTATGCCAAGAGAACCTTGAATTTTTATGTTTAGCAAACTGAACCTTCCAGACTGCAGTGAGATCATTTGCCTGTGTTGCTCAGAGGTCTCAGGGATGTGTGGCCAATGCAGAGACTGTCAGATGAGGTAACAAGACTATGAGATATCACACTGTGAATCTGGTTAGGTGGAACTTCTTCAGGGGTGGTTGTATTTTGCACAAAACTTCCAGCTACATGTGTTCTTGGTTAAAAAAGTTCACGTTCTTTCCATTTGCATTGCCATTTGCATGTTCTGCTCTGCCTATGTAACTGTAAACTAAGATGTTGACTTCTTGCTAAGGCAAGAGAATCTGACAAGAGCAGGGATACGAACTATGAAAAGACTGAAGCAAGAAGTGGAAGTGTAATATATATGTAATATCTGCCCATGATAGAGTTGTGCCACCATTCAGAGAAGACTTAAGTGTTTCAAGCTACTTTAGTAGCAACTCCAGTGTTACCTTTCTGCTGGTTCATTTATCTCTCTGTTGCATTGTGCCCTTCAGTGTGTTGAGAGTATGCATGCTTTTTCAGTATTACCCTAACATAGAAATAGTCTATGCTCCCATTTCTTGGGGATTCAGCATGTTAACCTGTAGTTTCTTCACTCCCATATTTCATTAAGTTGTTCCTGGTAATTCAGTCACTTTGGCATGATAGTATAGTTTTGGTATGACAGGAAGTTTCTGCATGACAGCTGCTCTGGCTGTTTCCTTTCTTAACCTCATGCCCAGTGAAAGAGACATAAAGACCCCTTTTGTGTTTACTAGGGGTTGATGTAGGGTAAAACCACACCAGCTGTGATCTCAAAGCTGGATGAGACTGTGAGCAGTCAGTTGGACCACTGCTATATTATAAATAGTATATGTACTCTTTTGAAATATGAGAGGTCAAGTACCATGGTCCCGACTTGATTCTTTTAGCAGGCATTCTTAATTTTCTGCTACCAAGACTATTTACCACATAACTGTGTCTTGCACCAGCATTTGGCCAGTTATTGTAAAGCTCTGTGCCACCAGTCAGGTCCTGATGCATTAGTCTTGTTCCAGTCTTTGTTCTGAAGTACAGCATCATTACAAAATAAAAAAGTCCTTCTAAAAAGGTTTTATTTCTTGTGTGAAACTTCTTCTTTGACAAGATGAAGTGAGTCAGCCTGTCTTTAATGGGATTGCACTGAAATGTCTGCAACTCTTGTTGTCATTCCTTGGCATGATCGTTACTTGAGGGGCAGATTAGAGGTCAATCAGCCAGAGCCATGAGGGCGCCCACAGCTAGCCTCAGGATACTCCCTACAAATGTAAGATCAAAAGGGCAGGCATATGAAAATTACTGTTTACTTTTTATGAATTATTTCCCAGAGATGGGATCATTAGCAGAATCTAAATGCTGTCTAGCTCTTAGTGCAAGGACACTCCTGACAGAATGCGCTCGCTTGGGCACACCTATCCACTCTTAAAATCAAAAGATTTTCTGCTTTTGCTTTTGTGAGTGTTCTTTGTTATTTAAATAACTTTCTGGTTGTTTCGTGGTTTTCTTTTTTTTTTCTTCTTTTCTCCAAAACACCGTCCCTACTTCTGAACATGCTTTTAATTCCTAGATGTCATCCATTTCTTTCTTTGTGCAGCAAAGGTATTTCAAAGATTTCATCTGCACCCCAGGGATGCTGCAGGAGACACTTGAAGGAAGTAAAACTTTCTGTAATTTTCCTTAGTGAACAGTGGCTGTTACAATTCATCCCTGGCCAGTGGGTACCAGAATTATGCCTACTGTAAATACAGGGGAAAGGTGACACAGGCAGTTGTGGTGAGGTGCATGTTGGCAAATGCAGATTCAATGTCTACTTCTATTCACACATCGAACTCTGCACCTTCTTATCTATAGAAGTATCTGGCTTCTGTTTGATCACAGTAATCAGGGCTATTTAGAAGGGTCACAGTATATTTGCCCTTTTGTCTTGTGTCTGGAGCTATGAAAGCATGACTTTGGAGCAAATGTTGATTGAATTCTAAAGAGACTGGCAGTAGCTGGGAACATGTGTAGCCCGTGATATGCTAAACTTGCGATTCCAAGTAGAAAACTGTTTGCTTTATAAAATAACTTTGAAAAGTTACCTTGAAGAACCAAATACATGGTGGATATTACTCTTTAATGAAAACCAATATGAACTTCCCTCTTATCATCCAACATGTTACTACCCTTAATGTGAAATAATCAAATGCTGCCCAGCGTAGGAATGAACCTAAATCTGGCTGTCAACCAAAATAAAATCCCTTACAGCTATCTTTGTATGTTCTTAAAATGTGTGCTGAGAGATTAGGCAGTTGTCTTTTTTCCCCCCTCTCTGCTATTTTTCTTAAAAAGTTTAAAAAGTTTAAAAAAAACCACCCAGAACTCTGTTGCAGCACCCTCCTATGATAAGGTCAGGGAGCAGAAAATCCAATGTTGTGTTCTTTATCTAAATCCTTATTCTTGTTAATCTGGCTAGACATTTTGGATAGGTGTGTTTTTACTTATTTGGCATGATGTTTTCGCAACATCATTTTTTTGGCATTTATCTTGACAGGAGTAGCTAGAGAACTTCTTGCTAGTGTTTAAATGGATAAGCTGAGCATCTCCCTTTCTATCTTTTCCTCTTGCTGTTGGACAGATCTCAGGGAACTTTTTAATCCTTGCAAAGCAGTGAGCAAAGGAAATGTGTGTTCAGATGAGTGGGGTCGCTGGGTCCTTCAGGACAGGGATCTGCAAGTGACCATTGGCAGGAGTGGGTCTGGGGTTTAGTTTAGCAGCCTTCACAAAGCTGAGGCACAGGTACTATAAAAATAAGTCTGCTGGTGCTAGGCACAGTTTAGGTTTGAACTGAACACACCCAATCTCGGAGGTTTTCTACCATATGACTTGGACTTCTCAGGGCTGGTCAGCAATACACAGAGTAGGGGGTTATGCTCACAAGTTCGTGAGATTTGGAGCCAGGACATGGCATGGTTGCCATGCCTTTCTGGTAGATGTCACACTGAGGCAGAATAAAATATCTAATGGTTCTGTTCATCTTATCATCTTTGTTGATATCTTCTTGTTCTTCTTGTAGTCATCATCGAAAACAATGGTTTTAAGATATCTTTAATTGCATCTGTGCCTCGGAGGCTGTTATAGTCATATTTTTTTTTAATAATGTGGTGCAACCTTAAACCTCTCCAAAGTGGTATGTCTTGAGGCCAGTACCCACATTCTGATGGGTTTCTAGATCACTGGTCTGTCCAGTGCTGTTAGGACAGAAGAATGGTGGAAGTCTCTTTGCCACCCAAATGGTGAGGAATGTGAGGTACACCTGCCAACTGATAGCTTTAAATTAACATTTCCATTTCCCTGTGTGTAGCCTTATCTTTATAGGCAGGTGTATCTGTGTTGGGAGAGGGGCTATTTTTGGCTCTACTGTAGGAGAGCCTGAAGGTAATGAGTTGTGCATAGTAAATCTTGCTTACTCCATAATTTCCACTACATTTCAAATTAAGGGCCTAAATTAGGGTTAGTGTCAGATTTGCTCTTTTGCTATGTCCTAATTTTGTTTTAAAAGCACATAGCTAAGGACTTTAATATGTTTTAGATTCAGGGCTTGTAAGTTATACTAAAATCCCTAAGGGAGGCAAAATAACTTATTAAAACCTTGCAAATGTTTTTGACTGCTGCATTCTATTATTTTCTATTCCAGTGGTAGCTTACAGCCTCTGCTGCTGATGGGTGGAGGAACGCAAACCTCCAGGGCCCATTAGACTTAACTTGTTTACTGCATTGATATCTATATGTTAAATGACAAGAGAGTTCAGGTTATTGAATAATTTAAAATTCAGCTCTAATTGGTGTCATATGACCTGGAAAAGGCCATGGATGACGCCAGGAGCATGCTGTGAAATTCTTATAAATAATTCATAAATTAGATCATTCATTTGCCTGGATGTCTTGTTAAATGCAGAAGTTTGTAAGTAATAACTGATGATATAACACCTGTAAGTATTTAGTTCATATGCTGGAAGGTAATCTACCTTGATGATCTTCTAGCACAACCTGCCAGAGTACAAGAGTTAATTGCACTAGGGAGAATGCACTACATTTATTTGGGATGGGCTTTGGCAAGGCGTACCGTGCAGATGTTGCATTACACATTCTCTATCAGCTAGACAACTATTCTGTATATGCCCGTGTTAAAAATGCAGCTCATCACTCTTCTGCCCTTATTTCACATGAACTCCAAATGCACTGGGAAATGGTAGTGACCTGCTCTGCTCACAAATAGTATAGTTTTTGAAATATTTATCTAGGTCTTGAACTACTGATTCTTCAGTAAAATAAAGGGCAGAAGTAAAAAATTGAAGTCGGAAGATTGTGATTTTTTTTTTTCCTTTTTATTATTTTTATAATGTTGGCAGCACATTGAATCTTAATGGTTAGACCTGGTGCTGTCAAGATTAGTGGCATTTTACTGTAGTGCAAACAGGAATGATACAGTTTTGTTTCAGAAAGCAAACATGTTTGCTTAATTTTAGTGGCTGGGTATTGCACTGTCATATGTGGGTACTGTGTGGGCTTAATGGACATTCTGCTCACAGTGACTTCCAAGACTCAACATACAGACACCTCTCTTTAGTTTTCTTGGAACACTGTATTATTTACTGCCTTATCAGCCAGCGTAAAACCAGTTTGCTGATCTGAAAAGGGAGGCTTTGTTAGAGATTATCTACAGTGTTTGGGTAGCTGGAGAAGAAGCGTGGCATGTTTATGAATGCAAAATATACACTTAAAGCTGAGTGCCAGCAAATGCTCACATGCTACTTTGAATGCAGGTTTTTTGTGCACCTGGCATGCCAGCTCAAACCCTCTTAACAAAGAACAGAAAAAATACTGAAGGCAGCACAAACATAGGAGGTGTTCCTCTGCTGTCAGCTAGCAGCTATAGATTCACTTTTTTGTGATGTGATATTACTTTTTTTTTTTAGCTATGCCTGTTCAGTATGTTGAGTTCAGTAGATTTTTACAGGAAAAATACAGGTTGGTGACTGTCATTCACGGTTTCTTTCGTTTAAGACCAGTTGTTTTATTCAGTGGAATATGGCAATCATAGCTATACATAATTTCTACAGAAAATGGTGCTTTATTTCTTGCTTGAAAAATGGTCGGCTTACCTTACGAGTTATCTACTGTATTTATCTTAGGTAGTGACAGAGACAGTTGCTGTACTATTACGTGACACTTTGTAATAACTGATATTGGGTTATTTATGGTACAGATTTTAACAAAAGATTATATGATTTCAAGAAAAAAATTTATAGACTTCAGTAGGTCCCACTAATATACTTCAAAACCTTTACCCTTTTTTATTCTTCCTGATAAATTCTTGCAGAATCTTAGAAAGAATAGCTCCTTAATCACTAGTACTGTACTTCAAATAGTCCCAACAATTCATGTTTTTGTTCTTAAAAACAGCATTTCTGTTGCCTCAGTATCCTACATGAGCTTATTTATAATACGTTCTCCTCATTCCACTGACAAAAACAAGTGCTTATACTATCAATAGACCTGAAATACAAAGCCAAGTTTTATTCAGATGAGACTCATACATCAACAATGCAGAGTGGTGACCGAGTCCCAGGTTTAGGATGTATACCTTAGTGAGGGTGTCAGCTGGGTCACTGATGGAACCACAAAATTGTTTAGGTTGGAAACCACCTCTGAGTCCAACCATTAACCCAGCACTGCCAACCCCACCACTAAACCTCTTCCCTAAGCACCAGGTCTTCCTGTCTCTTAAATACCTCCAGGGCTGGTCTCCGCCACTGCCCTGGACAGCCTCTGCCAGTGCTTGACAAGGCTTTCAGTGGACAAATTTTTCCTAATAAATTTTATTGATTATGTCCAAAGAAAAACTATGCTGGTGAAGAATCTTAAGGTATGTGCCCTTCGTGCTCTTTAAGGTGTTTCCATGTATGGTAGCCTCTCATTTATCCATCCAGACACTTTTGCCTCATCTTTAAAAATCTTTAAATGTCTGTATTTCTCCTCTGGTTGCTGCTTCTGTTCATTCTTCTTGGTTTCCTTCAGGATCCACATTTACATCAGCACAATGTACTAGTTCTGAATCAGTGTGTTCCTTCCACTGTTTCTACCCCACCAAAAGAAACCCTTGAGCTGAAAATCCAGATTAGAGAAATGTACGCAAGATACAACAGAGAACAATTTTACTTCAATGTCTCTTTTTCGGTATTGAAACATATTTCAGCTAAAAACTACAAACCCAGGTGCTCTGAATTAAACTCTTGACGCTGTTACATCTCTAGTAATTTTGCTCTTCACCCTAACAGCAGCGTATTTTACTAGGACCCCAGTTTTTGTCCCTCAGAGTGCAAGACTTCTCAAGGTAATGATTTTGGGCTGTTTCTTAAATGTGTTTGTATCTGCAGTAAAATCTGTCAGGACCTTGCCTGTGCTGAGATTGTAAAGATCTGCTCAGTGGCTAGTTCATCCCTTGCAGTACACAGCCCTTTGTGCTGGAGTCAGTCTGTAAATGTGCTTCCTCTGCCAGCGCTGTGAATGAGAACTGCAAAGCACACAAGTTGCATTTAAGAACAATTTGCAGAGATCATAATGCTGCGTGCATAAAACTGGTGCACTGTTTGTCTGTTCGTAGGAAGTTTTAAGGACTGGATGTTTGTTTAAGCTCTGCGCTGAATCCCTGAGCAAAAATTACTGGGGTTGCAGTAAAGACTTCGTAGACCTCCACACGTGTCTCACTCTTTAAATCCTTCTAAAGATTATTAAAACCATTTTTAGTATCTCCTTGTTTCACAAGAGTTTCACGTCTGATCAAATCTTATTAACTCCTTATGTTGCAAGGACCGGTCTGAGTTTGTTTGCTTAAGCCTCAGTTGAAGGAACTTGTATCTTTAAATACGGTGCAGCAAGCCTAGAAGAGCTCCATGGAGGAGAAAGCACAGCTGTTCCATCATGGTCTGTCATAGTTTCCATGTGTCCCATAGGCAATATCTTTCTTAAACTCACCTTGTAAAATTACCCAATTCCTTATGCTTGTGTGTCTTTAGACTCACAGTAGTAGGTGGGTCTTTGGAATGTTTCTTTTTTCTACTTTTCGCCTTCACCTGGCCTGCGTCTTACAGATCCGTCATGTCATGCACCAATCTCTTCTGATCCCTCATAGGTGTAAATGTCAGTCCATATTCCTGCAGCCTCTATCATCCAGCTGTATTTTCAATTTAAGAGAAAATCCACAAATTACTAAAAAAGTTGTTGACTAGTTTCTGACTCCCAACAGTTAATTTTTCTTTGAGGTTAGACCCTGCGAAGTACTGAGTAGCCATCAAAGGCATGTTGGAACCCAGTCTTCTGCCTAACATGACCTCCTCCTTCTAAAGGAATAAAGAAATCCCACTCACATTCAATGACATTAATGAGAATTTTCCCCCCTGCAAACATATTGTAACTGTGAAATAACATTAAAGTTTCTCTGCCTTGTTATGAAGTCTTTAAATGTCAATGCCATTTCTGAGACCATCAGGGCAGACTTAATGGCGGCCAAGGTCAACAAATGCTAACTGGTACCTCTCTTTTAGGGCCTTCAGGGACTCTTAATAGAGTCTCAGCCATGAAGTTAATTTGCAATGTGGACCTTTATTCTTAAACCTGATGATTATTTTGTAACATCTTCATTTGTGTGCTTAGATTTCTTAACATTCTCTTGTCTCTTCAGTCAGTAAACTGCTAAAATATATTCTCAGACATTTCATCTTTTGAGTTTCTCTTTTTTTGTGTGTTCTTTTTAACTTCTGTTTATGGGCTGCAGTCTGTAGAGCACCCTACACTGCTAGCCCTCATAGGATCCTCTAAGAATAAATACCTTTAGATCTGAGACCTTCTGCTTTCTGTGGGGACTGGAAAACCATCCACCTTGAAAGCCTCTTCTGTAGGTGTCCTAAATGCTCTATAACCAGAAGCAGGTGAGGTGGACAATGAGAGACTGCATCCTTTTCTGTATTATCTAATTTATATTAAAAAGGCTCTGTAGCCTTTATTTGTCTAGAACCTATTGCCGACAAGGATGGCATGCTACAAATAATAAGTAACAAAACTCCATCTTTTTGGCACCATGTTGCATTTCTGCTCAGTTGCCCTGCCTGCCCCTCTGACTTTAAAATATTTTAGTGTCCTGCACTTTTCACCCAGTCCAAGCAGCAGACTTTCCTCAGACATTTAGCACTGACATTAATGCAAATGCCTCCAACTCACTGGGCCCTTTGGGGCAAAACATGACATCCTTGGCTTTCAATCACATGGCAGAGAGGATATATTTGTATGCACAAAACTGGAAATAATAAAATATCAGTATTCAGGTGCTAATCCGCATTAATTTACATTCTGTGAAGGCTACAAGAAACTTGTAATTGGTTGTCTTGTAGGGCAGCTGAGTATATTTGGTATTTTGTTTATTCAATAAAAAAGGATTTAAATTATACATATAAATGCTGCATAGATTTGTATTATGTCTCTCTTCTAATAATTGCTGGACGCTTACTTGCTTTCCTGAATTCGAGTGTTTTGGGTCTGGCTGACTGTCTTGCACTCTATGTGCACAGTACCTGCCTATTGTAAGCATTTCCAGAGGGCAAGTAACACCTTTTTTTTCCATCAGTGGATCCCAAATTTCCCTGCTAAACCACTTATACTGCAGTGTTTTTGCTTTAACAAATTGGCTTTTGTAATTAAAAAGCCCCATATCTTTGAGAAAGATCCTGAAGGCTGGAGGAGCTTAAATTCAGTTTGTTATTGAAATTAATGCGCAGGTCTAGCAAAAGAAATGCGTGTGCCTGATCCACTGCTGTTCTCATGTGCATAAAAGCTCAAATGCTTAACTGCCTAGATGAACCTTAGTGCGAAGGTACTCGAGGATTGTGATGCCTGTTACATAATATCCACGAGTATAACAAAACCACTAGAATTTGCTTGCACTGGGTTGACAAATGTGAATTACAGTTGCTTTCTTTCTTCGGAGTTTTATCAGACTATAATCACTTGCCCAGCTTAATTGAAAAATCACTTACATTTATAGCTGTATTTAAACATGTTTTGTATTTAAATGACAGCTTTTGATGTACAACCATTTTTTACAGAAAGTAGTTGGTTTTTATCTGTGTTTCTGTAAAGATGTTTAAAAAACTCTCATCAAATTTCCAGCGGTAAGTAATATCCCATTCAGTGCAAGGTGAAATGTTTTACATCAAATCTCCTGCTGTGTAATAGCCAATCAAAGAGTATTTATAGTGGCTGAATGGATTTTTTGGCTCAGTATTCAAAATTAAACATTTTCAAACCTTAACATTTAATGTTTTTTGCCACTCTTCAAGTTGATTTTATGTAACCCTAGATGCTCACAACTACTTCATACTCTGAAGTGACTCATTTTATGCTGAGGATCCTGCAGGCAGTAGTTTTACATTTATTATACTTGTGTAGATGGAATGAAATGCAGATTTGATAGCAGAATTGTGTCTGTGTTCTGGTAAACATTTTGTTGAGTTCAGCTGTATGTCCATCAGCGTGGACCAGCAGCTCTGTTTCGAAGAGAACACGTTTACCAAGGGAAATCGGTGAGCAAAGATCAATTCTGGAGATTTACAGGAAATTGTTTCTCCTATTGCAGGTATCCAGTAAGAAGAGCTTGTGCCAGCAGCCATCTCTGGAGCTGAACAGCTCCTACTTGAGTACTGGGGCACCTTGGACTCTTCATAAGAACAGTGGAGCACCAAAGGCTGGAAGCCTTGCCCGTGTTGCGTTGTCTCAGCCTTGCAGGAATAATCATGATTACAGGACTGAAATACATTACAATCATCAGGAACGTCCGAAGGAATATCCGATGGAAAATGACTTGCACAGGAAGTATAACAATGTGATTTCCCCAGCCAAGCAGAGGAGCCCTCACCGTGTAAAGCAAACTCAGGAGATGGACCAGAAAGCAAGTGAATTTCAGAGCATGTGCCCTCAGCAAGTGAGTCATGGTTGTGCCTGGAGGCATGTGGGGAGCTCAGGGATTGTGGAAGAGAGCCTCTGTGTCAGCCAGGTACTTAGAAAACACTCTGGGACAGTTCACAAAACCTGTGATCATTCCAGGCACTGTCGAGGTTCTAGGCTGAATCACAGTGAGGACTCAGGGCCTAAGGAAACAGAGCTGGCTAAAAGGTTGTATGAAGAAAGAAGGCAGAAGCTGCTTCTGCAAAAAATGGAGCTGGAAATTGAAAAGGAACGACTCCAACATTTATTGACCAAGCAAGAAGCAAAACTGCTCCTAAAACAACAGCAACTACACCAATCCCGAATGGATTATAACAGGTGATTTTAAGACTTACAATTTAAAAAAAAAAAATCTAAAATTTCTTATGAACATGTGGGCAATATTAAAGTAGGAGAATAGAACAAAATAGGCAGCAATAGAGATAATAAAACAATATACGGAAGACTTGTGGCACAATTTCTAACAGTGATTTAGAGGAGAGGAGACTTTTTAGTATGTTAGTGCATGCTGTTGGGAAACAGCATGACAGCTGTGGAAAGCAGCAGAGGAAAACAGTATGTGGTGGAAAGAAAGGCACAAGAAAAGCACTGCTAAAAGACTAGGTAGGAAAAGAGAAGCAGTAGAAGAAAATGAGAGGTTGATCTTAGTGCAGGCACTTGAAAGGAATACAGACATTTGGCAAGAGAGCAGCGTGAGCATGGATGACATATATGTGGCATTCTCCCTTCTTTCCTTGGAAAGGTCAGTTTTGAAGTGTTGCACCCTCCTAGATAGGGACTGGAAGGAGTTTTACAGAAAAGATGGAGATCATTATGTGTACATATGTTTTTTTTCCCCCACATATTTATGGAAGAGGAAGGGAGCTCTGTGTAGCAAAGACATTTTCTTTCCAGTGGTGTTAGTGAAAGGGAGAGTGCCGAGATCGAGGCACAAGACACGCTTAAAACTAGAAGGGAAAGGGAGCAGCCATACAAATATGAGATGTGGCTTGAAAGGCCTGTAAGCTTGTTGCAGAAGGTGAGGTAACACTATTCTGACAACGTAGATGGAGTCTCTGAGAAAGAGGGAACAACTGGTTTATTGGTATGATGTTACTGGAGTGAGAAGAACAGGGAAGGGGAACAGGTTCAATCAAGTTGAATTAGCCAGTGTAACTCAGCTGAGTGCTACCATTTCAGCATTAGAAAGGGAAAACAATTGGCAAAAATCTAGCACTCTTTTAGAAGAGGCAGTAGGAGTGTTTCACAAGGATGCATATTTCTATGATGTTTTAATATGGCAACTGCTGACAGCATCCCTTGAGAGTCTGGGTTAGATGACCCACTTCCTACATCCATGTGTTATAACAACCATGGAGGAATATATCATTTTCCCTTCTTAATTTCAGCCCCCTGGTTACTTTTCAAACTGTAAAAGAGAATGCTATGGTCTAGGTGGTCTTTTGTTTGTCTTCTTGGATTGTTGTTTACATTGAACATAATGTGTTTATATGGCTTTAAAAGTACCTGTCTTAGAGGCAATCACAATTGTGTGTGTTGAAAATGACTGAGGTCACTAACAAAGGATTATGACTTCAGGTGAGAATTAAGTAGGAACAGATGGATTCTTAATCATCAAATACCTTAATTCTATGCATGCATCCCTCTAATGAAAAACAAGTAGATATGAAGGACATACAAACCGAGTTTTTCAGTGGATTTTTTTTTCTAATGGAAATTTTTCAGCATTCAAAGCATATGTCCAGAAAAAAATGCACCTTAAATATCTGTAACGATGTGCTTGTTAGTACCATTCTATCTATTTTAGCTATTTTTTTCTGAAAAAAATTCTTTATGGTTTACAGAGCTCTAGTTATCTAAAAAGAATTCCATGAAAAAAAATCATATATGATCAATCTGAGGACTCAGTATTTTTGTGCTCTCTTTTCAGAAGTGTATGTGATGTCAGATTTGCCAATTTCTCTCTAAGAAAACAACTAGAATATAATGTGCTTTCTCTTAAAAATATTTCAGTATCTTTAGAATTATATGTTTGATATTTGTAGGTAAATCTCTTAGGCATCACAGTTCTCTTTCGGTTCCAGAGATATAATTCACTTTTGCACTCGGTAACAGGGTAATTTTAGCTAAGCTCAAATACCCTTTGCCTCATTGTCAGGAGGTTCTAACTGAGTTAGAACATCATGACAGTATAAAAAACAAGACAACAAAAATCCTTTTCCAGATAGTGTTTATTTTTGTCTGTCCTTGTGCATGTGTGGAGTGCTGGCTGAGGTCCATTCTGAGCTACCGAAATTATTGTCATTGAATGACAAATAAGAGGTTTGGCCACTTGCAATTATTTGCTGTTAACTTTTCTGATCTTTTAGCTACAGTATGAATTGATCCTTTCTTTGCTACACTGCATCATGGCTGCATTTTAATTTCCCACATTTCCCTATTTAGCCTCACGTGAACGTAATACTTTCAGTTTGCAGTTTCTCTCTATGTGACATTAGTTGCTCAGCTATCAAAAATGGTGTGGTGCAGGCCAAGGGGTAGTTTGGTGGCTCCTCCTGATGCCAGCCTCACTGAAGTAGACCAGTAGCGGCAAAGCCTGGAAACAGGAATTTTAGCCAAATAAAAAAGAAGCACCTTTATCTTGACTCTTCTGTCTTCCTTGGAGAGAAACAAAAAGATGGAGTGTTCTGTTAAAAATGCAGCATCATTCGTGGGCCCACAGTTTGAGGACACACAACATCTTAAACAAATTCTGTGTTTTATGCAGCTTACACATGATGCCTTTGAGCTCCAGTGCTGTAATCTGTAAATGAAACTTTTCTATCTGTTTCCCAGTGGTAACCCTTAGAAGCAAAGGCACTGGGCCTAAGTCAGCCTTCCAAAACAAAAGCGTATTTGAAAGTGTGAAAACAATAATGAAAGCTTCTGCATTTAATGTGTGTAAGTGCCCTGTTTGTAGACCCATAGGTCACCTTTCAGTGGCAAGTTCCTGGTGCGACGATTTGACCAGCTGCAGAACCAACTAACTCATGTTTTCCAGGATTAGAGGCCACATACCTGGCTCAGAAGATGTGCCCACTGCTGAAGCACCCAGAGAACTTGCTCTGATGATGAATGGCAGCAGCATGGGGCTAAGGTAATTTCTCTCTTCACTTCTAAGTGCTTCACAGGGTCAGTATATCTTCTTGACAGTGTGCTGTTGCCTGCCAAGTGTATTTGTTCATGTGTTTGTTTCAGATTAAGAGCTTTTTTCTGCAGGAAAGGTAAAATTCATTGACTGCTGTGTTTTATGAGTCAACTCAATGGTTATGCTGACCTGTTATTACTCAAAGTTTAGGTGCTGGCTTCCTGAAGAGGTTTCAGGTTTTGTGTGTCACTTCTTAGCCCAGTGCAAAATGGAGTTTTCAGAAAATCTTAGCTTTAGTTCTTTGTTCTAGGTGCTGCTTGTTGTTTTTTTTTAATTATGATCAGAACATCTCTTTAGTCTTGATTTGGACCTGATGTAAATAATGCATTATCTTTTAACTCTGAGATAGATCTTCTCCAGTTGGTCAGAGTTACTTGTTTTTTAAATACCTCTGTATTGCACCTCTGCCTCAGTGCCATCAGAGAAAACTACCACTGAAATAACTGGAAGTAGAGTTAAGCCAATGTTTAGCTCTTTATCTCCATCCTGTTTGCTATTTAAAACTTCAATCAGTACACTATTGTACTTTCTTTCTGTCCTACCCTGTCACATTCAAGTTAACACTGGAAGAAGATTCAGGCTTATTAGAAAAGCAACAAATAAAAACTGTGGATTTGGCAGGGTTTTTCTCCTTTTCTCAGAAAGTAACAGCTTCTTGTTCTATGCTGTCACTATAGGTGTTATTTTGACCAAAGAATGGTGGACAAGATCAGCAGCTGTGCTTTGAATGACCCCTTCTTTAGTGACAAGAGAATACCTCAAAATAATAAATGTTTCTGTTATGAGAGTACTGGAAGAGCTGATAATTCATTTATAAACTAAGGGTCCAATACTTTCTTTTTTCTTTTTTTTTTTAACTTTGTTATACTAGAGTTTTGGTATTTTTTGAGATCCCTCTTCACTGAAAAGGGAAGGGATAAGCCTTTTTTTTCTCCAGAACAGTAGAAGTTGTTAGTTTCCTTGGAATACTTCACTGCTTAACCAGGTGTTGAGCTGCTGGGAGTTACTGGCATATCTTTGTTGCATTCTGATGCTTTTTTCTTTCATTTTCACACAAACTGAAGTGATCAAAGTATTACCACTTTAACAAAAAAGATGGAGAGTCATGACACGTTTAAGATGCAGTAGCATTAAGCCCCTTGGAGGAAAAATGTAACCTAGAACATCTGTAGAGCTTCTTGGTGACAGTTTACCAAAAACTTGCAAATATCTACATAACCTAACAGGGAAAATGTGGAAAACCTGTGCTGTTAACAAAATGAGAGTCCCAGATTTCAAAAGGTTCTCCACCCTCTCTTCATTCCCCTGGTTTAATTTACTGTAATTTTTCAAAGTTATTGTGTATTTGAGCAGTCTCAAGGTGCCATGCCAGCTGGTTACAAAGTTTGGCAGCAAAACACTTGGAAGTTTTTCTTCCTATATGCCATTTTCAGTTTCGCAAAGGTTACCAGATGAATGGTCCCTAAATAATTTACTCTAATGTAAGGCTTAAAGAGGCTGTGGAAGACAAGTCCATTTGTCTCTTTTATACATTTGAATATGTAAGTGATGTTTTCTTCAGTACAGAGAGAGAGTGTGTAAGTGTGTGGCTAGGTCTTAGAAAAGAGGAAGAGCTGGTAGACGTACATACTTTTTTTACTTGTCTCTTTTGGTGGTTTTTTTTGTGTTTGGTTTTTTTTGTGTTTGGTTGGTTTTTTGTGTGTTTGGTTTTTTCTTCCCCTGCCTTTTTATTTTTGGGGTTTTTTTTGGTGGTGTGGGGCTTTTTGGGTTGGTTTTTTTTTTTTTTTTTTTTTTTTTTTTTTTGTGGTGGTGTTTGTTTTTTGATTGACCTGTCAAGCAGTTCTTGTTACGGCAAATGCCAGCAGAATGCTAATGGAAAATCAGCCCTCTCTGACTTCCAGTTCGTACATGAGAGCTCCTCTAGCAAATCTCACAGCATAAAAACTTGGTTTCAGTCTTCAAATAAGCAAAACTTGGCTTAAAAATATCCTGGTATTTTAAAGGAAATGGTGAAATACCTTTAAAATACTAAACTTGCTGAAGTGGGAAGTAAAATAAATAATACAATCAAGAACTTAAAAACATTGTTTTTTATATAATTAACAGCTCATTTTGAGTTAATTATCTACAATTACAAAAATCTAATTGCAATTTATCCTCTACTATCTGTGGGAAGAATTGTAGACAAGGGAATGTGCATCACTGCCAGGCATAAATGCTATAGGATGGGTACAAATAATAGAGGAACCCTTAATGAAAAAAAAAGCAAATAAGAGCATGCAGCTGTGGCAGGCTATTGAAAGGTAATTGTAGTCAGAAATGAGGTATGTAGTTTAAAAGGCATCTTGTCGTCTCCTGTAGGGATTAATTTTTTCCCTCATTGAAGAAAGGAAAAAAGATTCCACAAGCAAATACAGTGCAGAGCTTGATTTTTGATACAGGTTTTCCTCGTAGTCTGTCAGTGAAAATGAAAACTTTGATCTCATGGGCTATGACAAACTGTAGCCAGATTTTCAAAGGTCTGCCTCTTTCATTTTCTCTTCTTCTTGTCATTGTCAGCTAGCATTGTCCATCTCAGCCTATTTGGGTACCTATTCTGGTATGAATTTGCAGTGTTGAATTTGTCACTTCCCTGTTGAGAAGAAATGTGACTGTCCTCTTGCCTACTTGCAGCTGGGCCAGCATGTGGGACCTGAACCGCCTTCAGATGCAGGATCTCCATTTCTCTAAGGTGCAGCAGTCAGAGCATGTTTTATTGAGGATGGTTTTCAGTAGCTTGGAGTGCTCCTAAGTGAGCCCACAGCCAATTTGCAGCTATGGAGATAGTAGCTTGTGCAATTAATGGCAAGTTGTCTGTATAATTTCTTTTCAAGTCTGCCCCAGTGTGCAAGATGCTTTAAAATATTCAAAATAAAAACATAACCTGATGCATTTGTTTAGCATAAAACAGCCTTTTACAAAGTGCTTTCCATCTCCCAGACGCAGATGCTTGGTACATGCTCAAGTACCCACTCCACGCGTATTCAGTAGGATCAATACACCCAGCACCTGCTTTTGTGTGTGCTCCTGACATCTGCATCTGGGAAAGGAATTTTAAAACTCTTCTCTCCTTCGTTTAATCTTAACTTTGGATCTGAATGGCATGGAAATAAGACCTGTTTAATGGCACCAGCTAGACGAGACACGGTTTTCTACTTTGCAAGCATCCCTCCCCAGAGCGCTGCTGTGTGCCTAAATCTTAACACACAAGATTCCCTGCTTTTCCAAGTCTTAGGTTTCCTGTAAGGCTCTGCCAGTGTGGTTTTTTACTGCCTTCTCTCCAATGCGCATCTTTGCCTCGGATTTCACATGATTCTGCCACTGAGCCTCTACACAAACCCATGCAAAGTCTTCTAAATAGGAATTGTTGGATACAGCAGCTATCAGATCTGTTTACAGTTATCTGCAGGCACTCTTTCAATGCGTGCTACCTGGTGAAAGGATTCTTTCCTGGTGTATTAAAGATCTGCGGGTGGAATTTGCCACCTTTAATTTCATTGAAGGCTCTTTATGTTTGTGTGCTTCATTCTACATCACCCGTGTGTGTTTTTTCCAGTTTGTATTTTTAGTTACTGGAAAATATCAAACACAGGATTCAGCAGTACTTCCCCTGTACTTGGATGCTCATTGCTATGGTGATAGTTCCAGGAGGGAATGCTGTCAGGGGTCTTTTAAAAGATTTTTATGTTTATGGTGTAACTATTTTTATTATCTGTTGAGAGAAGGTGACAATTATCTGTTGCTCCTTTTTTAGTGCTTTGTTATGAACTCTTTTCTGAGGCTTGTTAGACATGCAGGCATCTTTCTGTGTTGATGTGCAAGCACACTTACGTGCTTTTGTCCAAATACTCAATGCAATTAAACAGACCTGCAGAGGAACGCAGACTCGCAGCTCCCCCTGCTGTCCCAGGCACATCCAGGTTTGCTCACACAATGCCCCCCTCCACATAATTTAAATACAAAATAAAAATCACATGCAGTCACACGGCTCTGCCACTTCTGACCTGACTTGTGCTGGCCCTATTACTCCCGTTTTTGAGGAGAGGAGAATTTAAAAACAATGGTAGCACCCATTTTGTTTCCTATTAGGAGTGTTCTTGTCAGTTCTTCGTTCCAGCATGTGTCACCTCCCATTACTCTCCAGATTCTGAGTCTCTGAAGGAGAAATTATCACCAGAGCTGCAGCTGGCTTATTGTCCAAGACTCTGAGGCTTCAGGTCATCTATAGGTTGTCCTTGGTCTCTTGAGGTGTGTCTATATAGGACTTGGCCAACCTTTAGGAATGTACAGATTACAGTTTGTTGGGATTTTTTTTTCCATCTATTTGCTGTTTTGGCAGACTGGCACATTAAATTGGGATGAAATCAACTGTGCTTGCAAATGGCCTATAAAATCTGTGTATCTGGAAGCTGCTTACCCACCTGTTAGTGCTCCTTTTAACAACCAAGTTACTTTCTTGTTCCAGATAATTTTACATTGAAGTTTGTATCATTTTTAGATAGGATATTTGTGGACCAAACGCTTGTTTGGCCTGTAAAAAAAAAGTGCTTGCAGATCTGCCAATAGTGCACACGCTGAATTAGGTGCAGATATGAGTTTTTCTTTCTCTCATGGTGGTGTCTGGCTATATATAGGCACAGCATCCTTCCAACAGATGGCTGCTGGAGTCTGCTGTGACGTATGGGAGAGTACAGTCAGAGTTAGACACACATTTTTGCTTCATTAGTGCCACGTGCAGACTCTGAAGGTACTAGGTTTTCTTTTGCAGGGTGAAGTTTTTTGTTCTGATGTGGTTACTAAAAGCGAATTGCTAAAGTGAGGTGTGTGGCAACTTTTTACATGTATCTGTGCATGCATTTAATGTTGGGGTTTTTTTGTTAAGGTAGGCAGTGATCCTTATCGGACTGGGGAGAGAGGAGTTCATTTCTGCTGACCTGGTTCATTTACTAATCTAATTTTCAGGTTTACTTTTAACTGCAACAGTGATTTCAAGCTGCCTATCTAACATTTACCTGAATTATGCTGATTCTGTTCTCATGATCATGTCTGCTGCACACAGCAGTATTACATCATTCCCACTGCAGTCCAAAGTAACCTTGAGCAGAAAGCCTACTGTTAGACTGGAGGTGTAAGATGTGAGCAGGAGGTACCATAAGTGGTTTCCCATGGCAGATGCACCCACCCTGTAGGTGAAGTCTTCAAAAAGCACAGAAACTCAGGTGTTGGAAACACTGCTAAGCTTAGGAGGGCAGTTGGTGAAAACAGGCTTGTTAAAACACAAGTGCTTTGGTATTTTCACAAAGCTTGCGTTTTCTGCCGGTGTTCAGCATGGGTTTAGTTCAGCAATATCCCACATCAAAACTGAAAATGCTTGGAGAATATTTTCTTTGGGTTGAAATATTTGAGATGCATGCATCTCCTCAAGGAGTTTGTTCCTTGCCAACACTTGCAGACAGTGAGAGACATTTTTGCAAGTCATTTGCAGATGCCTCCTTTACTGGAAAATGTAGACACTGTTAGTTTACTGCCTGAATTGAATTTTGAAAACCTGAATTCTATTTTTATAAATTGGAGTGGATTACTTTTCAGACATATAATTTTGTTACTTTTTATTTTTATGTGTAATCTTGGATGAAGAGAAAATTATGTTTAATCTAGATATTCATATGTCTTAGAAATTTATGAGTTGGAAAAGTTAAGAAAAACCTTATAAAACAAAATGTTCTAGAAGGTAGTTTTAAACCGGGAAATTTTAAACACACCCGCACAACTTTCATGCCATTTAAAAGCTTATATCAGAACTGATGGGGCAGGACTAAGAACAAAAGCTACTGGTATTACAAAGTTAAACAAGAAATCCTCTGTACCCTGCTGTTCTGCCCATGATCACAGCTGCACTAAGCTAAAACCCACTCCCCCACCCTTCCTGTGACCTTGGCTGCACTTCAGCACACAGAGAATTGTAGCAAAAGACAAACTTTAGTAAATATTAGGTTCTGCTACTTGCAGATTTGCAGACTAGGTATAAAGATAACAGCACACGTGCTCTCACTCACTTTCCAGCTCTTGCTCTCTCTGAAGTGGA
This sequence comes from Amblyornis subalaris, assembly GCA_018881555.1. Lineage (NCBI taxonomy): Eukaryota > Metazoa > Chordata > Aves > Passeriformes > Ptilonorhynchidae > Amblyornis > Amblyornis subalaris. Next base: position 610,351 of record JACAXG010000204.1, on the reverse strand, counting down.
CTTTGTGTATTTGCCACTGAAATATTCTGACATAAAACTTCCCAGACTGTACTGATGCATTGAGTTGAACTCTGTGGCTTTGCATGAGTGCTGAGGCTTTGCAGAACTACCCATTATATTTATAAAAGTGCTAATTTTTGAGAGCCATGCAGAGAAAATTTTAGATTCAGCCCAGCTGATTTGTTCTTCACACTGCTCCTGCGGTGAAGAGGATTGATTTTTGTGTTTCTTTTGATATTTGGCTTCATTTCCTCTGGTACTCGGTGCTTCAGGCCTTAATCCTTTAACCTTGAATGCGAGCATCAATGCTTCAGGAGGGATCAGGCCTTTTGATGAAGAGAGAACATCTTTTGTTGTACCAAATGGTTGGGAGTGGTGCAAGGCAAGACAGATCTCCAGACGGTATATATTTCACTGTTATGTTAGAAGACTATAAACAGAGGGTGGGTTTAGTGGGGATTATAAATAATCTGGAGGAAGGTAGGGTATTAGAAGCAATGGAAGAGAATTAATGACTTTTTCTTTAACATTTGACCAATAACCAGTCTATCATGACAGATGTGTACTGGGTTGCCAAATGCTATAGTCTGATTTGGGTAACGGTTCAAAGCTCAGCGTGTCATGGAAATGGCAGTGTGGTCCCTGATGGAACAGGGGAAAAAGAGCTTTTCAGCTTCTCAAAGGGCAGTATTTGTGGAAGCAGATGCTTGCTTGCCCTACCCAGCATAAAGAACAGTTCTGCGGGCAGCCGGGAGAGTTCGTACTGCTGGATTTTTATAGGATCATTAATTATATGTTATAAGGCAGCTAAGCATGGCATTCCTAACTCGATGAATTCCATTATGAATGGCCTTTTCATATTCCTCATCTCATTATATTAAATGCATGTGACCTGAAGTTTAGCTAAAGTTATTGTTCGGGTTAACTTTCATTTAGTGGTTGCCCTAGTTTTAGAAACAGTATGATCTTCAGATTTTATGGAAAGTCAGGTTTTTTTATGCATGTTTTTGCAGCACTATTTTAGATAATTTCATTTGAAACTAGGTAGGAACCTCTGTGAGGTGGCAGGGAGGGGATTTAGTCACTCCTTGATTTGCCTGGAGATTTCTGTACCCACTGGATGACAACATCCTGTTACACGGATTTGGTTATCATCTCTCTGCCAATAACTCTTAAACCCTCTGCTTGTTCCGTCTAGTCTTGCATATCTGACTGCCTCCCTGACACATAATCCCAGTTGTTTTGCCTTCAGATCGTTCCTAATCTAGCCAAAACAGAACTCCTTACTTTTTCTTCTGAATCTCTCTTCACTTCTGATTTTGATAATGCCACATCCTCCCTGCCACTCAGACTCGTAACCTCGGGGTCACTCTCCTTCTCTGCAGGCACCTGGGCTGCTGACAGCCATTGCAGCTTCCTTCTCCTTTGCAGCCAAAATATCCTTTCTGTGTGCCAACACTTAAAACAACACCCCTTGCTCTAGTCCTTCTTCTTGCACCTTGACTACTCTAAAGTCTTCTTTCATTGCTCAGTATTCATTCACTTCCTTCAAAATAAGTTTTCCAAATGAGTATCTTGGCTGCTTATTCAGATCTTCTCACCTTTGCTTCTCTGAAACTCACCTTCAGGGGCCAGTTGTCTGTTAAAAGTCAAAAAGCTGGATTTTATTTTATTTTATTTTATTTTATTTTATTTTATTTTATTTTATTTATTTTATTTCCTCTGCCACCATCTCTTCTTTACTCCTTCAGTTATGTGGCACTCAGTTTTGTTGTGTGTTGGATAAACTTTCAGCCATGTGCTGCTACTACATTTCCTAATTCTTTCTATCTTTTGGAACCACTGAGTCATGCCATGGTGACTTATGCCTTTGTCTGTCTATTCTGACAATGTCTTTCTTGTTTTACATTTTACCTCTTCAAGCTCTTTCCCCCTCACTCCCCCTAAGCACTTTAGAGTTTGAGTGCCTTTTTTTTTTTCCTCCCCACCCTCAGTCCTAATTTGGTGAGTTTCAAACTATGTGTTTCTTTGCACTGATCACAAGGATGGTCCCTGCCTCGTAAGTCCACCTAAAAATCTAAATCATGCTCAAAAGATATCATTGGTGAGCTGGGGAGAAAAATGTTAGAACTCAACTGCAGTGACAAGTCATCAGCTCTTCTTTGTAGAAACATTTTCATGTGGCTTCTAGCACACACAAGAGTTTGAAACAAAACAATATGCAAGTGTCTTCAGTCTTCTGTCAATAGCGCCAGGCTTCACCTCTTTGTATAATCACATGCCCTTCTGTTTGATCGATCAGTAGTTAATCCTTTTCTTCTTTTTAACTCTGTGTTCCCTTAATCTCCATTTACATCCTGCATCCTTTTTGAGTAAATCATGTCTCTGAGAGATGGGCTAAGTGTATGTACCAGCTGTGGACTAACAGTAGGGCTCTTACAGTTTCGCAACACAAATAATGCAAACCTTTGAACCCTCTTCACAGTGTCAGTGGCACCTGCTCTGGACAGATGTTTCTACCAAGTTATAACAAACTTGTGCAAAGGTAGACTTTCAGGTCCAAAAATCAATAGTGGTAGCTCTGAGATGGCAAGAATCACTTACATATAGACCAAAAGGGTTTCCCGAGGCTGGGAACTGGCAGCCCAGAGCTTCACTGTGTGCAGCGTTGTACCAGGATCTCCTCCCTTTGTCCTTTCCCTTGATATTGGGCATCAGAACATGCCAATACATATCTCAGTGATACATACCTTTTAGTGAGGCAGTGGTTTCTGTCTGGTTTCAATTCTATTAGATCTGAATATTTTCTGAATATGAGTGCAAAAACATGTTAAATCTGTTCCGTAAACATCCTGGTTGAGTCAGTATTTGGTGGTGCTGTCAAATTCACATAAAATACATGCACTGAAAGGAAATATTTAGTGTGTTGGTTTTTTCGTGGGGCCCAGGCTATGGTTTTTACAGTTGTATGTCATCATTTAGGCATCTAAGTCTGTATTGCACTTGCAATAAATACTTGATTTTTCAGTCACTAGCCATCAAACATGCTCTGTGAAATATGTAACTTCAGTAAATTTAAGGCAAGTGAAGTGGCCAAAATTGATATTTTAAATCTTTACCAGGATCTAACTTGTCAAATCTGCATCTGTTTGGCATGGTAATCCACTAATCAGAGTAAAATCCAAACTCTTAACTTCTCTATTTACTTCTTTTTGGGCTATAGGATTTTTTTTTTAAAGCAGATCAATAAACAATCTCAGTGTTTTCATTTTACTAAGCAATATAATATGGATGAGTACTAGTGTAGTGGTAAATCATTAATATACTCTTTAATCATAGAGTGACCATGTCCCACAGATGTGATTTAATCATGGAAAAAAGGCCAGTGAAGTGTGAAGATCCATCAGGAGGGGTGCTTCCAGCAGATCTGGGATCGTGTATGACACCATTTTAAAAGATGCGTAGTATGAGAGTATTTAGGATGCCATGTACATTTGTAGCTGCAGGCCTGGCAAAATTCTAACATGATTGTTTTTATCTTTATAAAACAAAAATCAAACTCCATGTCAGGTTTGTATTTGGCTGAGGAGCCAAACGGCTTTTTGGAATAAGAAAAGCATTGCAGCTTACAAATTCACTAATCCCAAGATTTGTAAGACTTTGAGACTAAGAGACCTAAAACTCAAAAAACCTGTAGTAACCTGTGCTTAACATGCTTGATTCAATCATCCTGTGATACAGATAAAGGTGGTTAGAATAAGAGGACAGAAATTTCATGGAAAAAGATGGGTCCACAATACGGAAAATGTGTTTCCATATTGGTTTCATGGAAATGTGGTAATGGTTCCTGGTTAGAGAAATCAGATTCTGCAGCCTCAGAAGTATAGACAGTATAAAAACTCTAATTGTGTTTATTATGGAATTTGATGCATTTATGAAAGGCTTTCCTTGCAACATGTTCCCTGACATCAGAGGAACTCTCAGTGGTCCAGAAAGTCACCTCAGGATCCTTAGGGGTATGTGTATCTGCCCAGTTTAGTGGTTATTAATTTTCATTGCTATTGGTGTGAGACGTCCTAAGCTTTATGTTCCTTCATTTCCTCACTTAGAAAGAAACCAGGAATGATAATTTATCTTGCTGGTATCCTGAGTATTGAAAGTTAGTATCAAGCGTAACTTTGTCAATGAACAGAAGCAACTGTACTTGTTATGTCTTTTTTAATTGTAGTTGTTATGTCTTTTTTAATTGTTCTGATTGTTCAAGACTCCAGTTCTTCTGTGACTGTATAACTCTTCACACAGTGATACCTGCACACAAAAGTGCGATCTTAAATATCTGTTGCTCTAATTGGGAATTTCTTCAAAATATTTTATTAGTAGGGCATACTAGAAACTCTGTGAGTACCTGCTTTTCAGCTCTTATTGTGTCTCTCCTCTGCTGTATTGTCACTTAGCAAATGGTTATCCTTAGCAAATGGTTGCTCCATGATGTGATCCATGATCAGAAAAAAGGGCTTTTGCAGTTGCTGCTCATTAACTGAAAGCTGCTGTTATCAACACCTGTCAGCCTGTCTGGAAACTTCTGCAGAGGAGAGAGTGCTTATAGCATTCTGATAGTCTTAGCAAAGGAGAACATAAGGTGGTTACCTGCACTCTCAGACCCATCTCTGCCACAGCCTGTTGTGAAATGCAGCCCATCTACTGTGAAGCCTTTTGTTGTGGGTGAGCCAAGTTGAGAAGAGATGATACGTTGTTCTTCTATGCTTTTATCACAACCAAATTGCAATCCAATTTGGGGCATGTTTGTTCAGGAGATAGCTTGCATATGGCATTTTGATGGGTATCTTGTGATTGGGGCTGGCTCTCAGCCAAACACTAGTGATGCCAGATAAGGCACTAAGACTGGCATTCACTTTGCTGAAGAGCATGTGATTCTCCTTCTGAAGGAGAGAGTGGTGCTGCTTGATGTACTGAAGAAGTTTAGATTTAGTTCAAAAACTTTGTCCTAAACAGAGTTTTGCATCATTCCTAGTGGTACTTTGACTTGTGACAGCCAGGCAGGCTTTTCAGATATACAGACACTGTTTGGAAGGATTGTTTTTATACCTGTGACTTGACATTTACATGACTTCCTTTTGTGAAGGCTGACAGCAGAGCTTGCTGGAATGACAGCTGCTCTGCTCTATGAGAAAGGCCAAACACACAATCACAGCATTTTGCCCTGCTAAAGCCTGGCCAGTCTGTTTCCTTTGGCCATTTCTCTATGGCTGTCTGAAAACCTTTATGCTAGAATTTTCTTTGAATTCAGAAAAGAAGAGAGAAAAGTAATCACAGCTCATTTTGCTGTTTATTAGGAAAACTCAGATATGTGGGAAAGGTGCTGGTAGGGAATTGAAATGTAGTGAACTTAAACCAGAGGAAGGATAGGGCTTCAAAGGGAAGGCATGAATATAATTCTAGGTTAAATTTAGCTTAATGCTTGCTACAAATGGACCTCTAACCATGTATATTAAGTGAAGTCCTGACTTCATTGAAGATAAAGACAGTATTCTGATTGATTCAATGGGGCCAGGGTTTCACCTATGGCTGGTATGATCTAATAGGTCACTGCTAATTAAGAGCATATGTGGCCTCAATTCTTGCTGGTGGAATTAAATATCTGAGCACCAATCACTGAGGGAATGGGGAAGGAACTGGTCTCTGAAAGAGTGGTCTGGGAAAGCCATGCTATGGAGTGCTGTATCCTGCTGCAGCCTGAGATATGGAAAAGCTTTTAGCATAGTTACCAGTATAGCTCCTTCAAGATGAGAGAAAACTAAACCAAATGCAGTAGGTCAAAGAGAGAGAGCTCAACAGGGGGGAAAAGACAACAACAAAAAAACAACAGAGAAACCTGACACAGCCATGGGCATTACTGGATTCAAGGGCATTGAGCCTGAAGAGTGCTGTAAGAGATGAAATCTCTGCATGACAGCTCAGCAATATATTGTCTGCATAATAACATGTAGATTGTAGGCAATCACTGTCTATTTTCTGTGATGAAAAATCCTTTTATTACAAGCAGATTTGATAATATTTATATTTCAGTTCGAGAACTCTCACTGACTGTTGAAGTGTTTCCCTACCTGTCCTTGCCCTCCTGCCTTTTGCCTTAAAAGAATGTGAGAAAGGAGTTGGATGTGGTCCTGAAGGCAGTTGGTGTTCTTTAGCCTGGAGGAGAGAAAGCTCTGGGGGGACCTGACTGCAGTTTTTCAATGGTTAAAGCAGTCTTTGAGAAAGATGGGGACAGACTTTTGACAAGGGGTCATGCTTTTTGACTTAGAGGACAGATTCAAGTTAGGTATGATGAAGAAATTTTTCACCATGAGAGTGGTGAAACACTAGTACAGGTTGCCCAGAGAGGTGGTGAATGCCCCATCCTTGGAAACATTCAAGGTCACTTTGGATAAGCTCTGAGCAATCTGCTCTAGTTGAAGATGTCCCTGCTCCTTGCAGGGTGATTGGCCCAAGTGACCTTTAAAAGGTCTCTTCTAACCAAATCTGTTCTCTGATTCTGTGATCTCAAAGCTTTAAATGAACATGCTCTCTAGAAAGGAAAGCAGCTGTTTCTTATTGACATTCACTGGATCCCAGCAGTGCCATTAACATGCTGATGCATCTAACATAAGCCTCAAAATGCCAGGTTTCATAATTGGCCCACAAAATCTCACTCTAGGCTTGAATATGGTCTGCAAGGTCTGTATTAGAATAGGTTTTTTTCCTACTTCTTAAAGGGAGGAAAAAATGCTAAGCTTATATATTTTTTCTGAAGTTCTCTGTGTTTCAATTTGATAGGCTTTAGATTTTTAAGAGTATGGTTTTAAGGTTGTTGATCAGCTGATGTGAGCAGATCAGTTTTTTGGTGAGGAACAGAAAGCTGACAGCATTCAGGGATGAGAGATTGCCCTGAAGTTCACACTGGGCTGCTTCTCATCTGTGACTCACTTACCTCTATCCCAGCTCTACTCAGCTGTCCTGTGGATCTGGACACCCTGCACAAAGCAGTAGTGAGTAGACCAATCTCCCTCCTCTCTCCCCTGTGCTGCTCTGCTGGCTCCCACATTCTGATGTATTGTCCTCAGCACCACTTGAGGGGACTGAAAATGTTGTGGTGGTTCAGTAGACCACTACCATTTGTTTTCAGATCCCCTCATCCAAAGTCTACAGTGCTTCTTTTCTCCCTGCAAATATTTTTTTATTTGCTGTGCAGACAAACAACCTCCCAAACAGCCCCACTTTGGAATGGGTGGTTTTCAAAAGTTGAGTTTGGTAACTTGATGTAGACTCTAAATTTGTACCCCTGCTGAAAAGAAGATTCTGTGGTATATGGACACCTTATCCTTTGTCCCAGAGCTTGCAGTGCTGCTGCTTTATACAGAGCTGACTCTGGAAACTGATCTGGCTGAAAATACTCCCAGCCAAAGTGGTAGGGGAGGAAGCAATTTTCAGCCTGTTTGTCAAACTGCATCTGAAATGGCAATTCAGATTCCAGCTACAAAAACGTATTGCTTGGGTTGTCTACTTATCACCAGTTTTGCATCATTAAGTGTTATGCATTCTTGGCCTGATATAATTGCAGCAGATTGCACACATGAACTGTTAATTATTTTATTTTTAAAACAGAAATTACGGAACAGGAAAATAACATTCCAACATGTTTGCTTTTGGAGCTAACCTACCACGGCAATCTGTTAGTTTGATAATGGTTAAACTCGCAAGCCCTTGTCTCAGCAGAGTGCAGTAGGGTACCATTAAGGCAGCCATCTGTTGAACATACATACTGGAGGCAGGAATTGCCTCGCAATTTGGGTTTCTGAGTAGTTACAACGTAGTCCTGTTCTCTGAATGCCACTGACCCCCACTGAAAAATGCACTGAAAGATCAGAGTTCAGTGAAAGGTGAGCATCCAAATCTGGGATGGAAGTCTGGGAACCCATCAGCTGAGCGCTGGGTGTGGAGCAGGGAGGAGAGGAAGCCTCGTGGGCGAGGTAAATCACATGCTGATAGTAAGCACGACTCTGGCAAGAGCCTGAGCTGCTTGGGTTGCTTAGTGATTCAGTAGATCTGCAAAATGGCATTTGCAGACCAAGGCTGCCATTATGTTGGATTGATTCATCAGGATCAGTAGCTGAAACAAGTTATATTCTATCAGAGTTTTCCTGCATTAGTTTAAAAATGAATTTAGTTGGCTCTAAGTGGACATTTATTTTAGTATCTTGAAGAACTGACTTTCCTCTATTAAAGCAGAATAATGTATCTATATGGTGCCCTAACTTGAACAGTACATAAAGATTAGTAAATAAGACCCCATTAAAAATACTTATAATGTAAGTAACATGGGTCCCAATAGCCTTTCTAATGTCCATTAATGCTTATTCTGAGGATCAGAGCTCATTTTACTGAGCCATTTAGTCAAACCGTGTGATTATTTAGAAAGTTAATTCATGCATACTAAAATCTAGCTTAAGTAATGCAGAGGGTAGGAGGTAAAACTCTATGGAGACGATAGTCCTTTTTGTTATTTAATGATCAGCCATAATTAACTTGCAAATTTGAAATAATTAGAACAAATTAAAGGTATTTAACTTTGCCTCCCTAAAGAAAAATTCAAATTGCACCAAATGCAGCTTTAAATTATTCAAGTCTCAGAGGTCTGTGCCGGGTTTTTTTACAATGCCTTTTCTATGATGAGAATACCAATCTGCTTTTTGTCAGAAAGCATCCTATCAAGTAATTGTTCTTTGTGTCTAATAAATGACAGCTATTCTTCTTTGTAAAAGTATTTCAGTCTCTGAAGACTACATCAGCATTTCCATGGCATTTTAATTCAATAAAACAAAAGGTTAATGTTTTTCTACTTTTTAAGGAATGCAAATACTAGCAGTATTCAATGGGTCCTGAATGACATTTAAAATTTGCCATTCACACTCAGCAGGAATATCGCGATATGAGGCTCAGGCAGGGTGGAGAGAACATTCAAGGTGTGTTTTCCTTTGGTGGTGGTGTACTTGGATATCCATAATGAGGCAGCAATGCTGAGACTTGCTTCTTTTCTGGTGATGCTACATCTCCTGCCTTGGTGTGTAGGTTAGGTAGGTTAATAAGGTCTTTATTTAGACAGTCCTCTCTGTTGTGTAGTTTCAGGGAATAGCATGAAAATTCATTGGATCTCGTGGTGCCCTGCAGGAAGTCCTACTAACCATGGTGCATTTGAGTGACACGATGGGTAGTTGGATTTGAAAACAGAGAAGAACCTCTTTTGTCACTAAATTTCTCCAGATATAAATAACTGATTCCTTTGGACCATATGTTGAGTTTGAATTTCCAGGTTGCAATAGTCACATCATTTGTTTTGCTAATTATTCCAGAGGTGAATGAGTAATTATGTTCTGAAACAGATTTTTTTCCTTATGTTTTCTTTGTTTAATTGTGGTATGTATTTAATTATTGAATTTTTTTTATCTCTCTGCATTATTCCTTTCCCTTCTTGGTCTGTACACCTTTCAGATGAAGTGTCATTTTAAGATTTAGACATTCTATCCTTTAGCAAAAGTTTAGCATGAGCTGTCTTCTATTAAATACTAAACAATGGGGCTCTAACTAATTGTTTATTGAGGTTATAAATGCAAATACACTTGCTTTTGTTATTTATTGTACCTTATCTTCTGTAACTTCTTCTGGGTGTTTGTTTCTGTTTGAATTGCCTCTGCTATTGCATTATTTAAAACAGAACTCAGTATTCTAGAGGTAACTGCACCATGTAAAAGGTATTGTAGTGAAGCGTCAAGTAATCACCTTCTTATCTGCAAGCCAAAGGTCACTGTCCTCACATGAGGTTGTAATTAAATGTGCTTTAAAATCTCAAAAAGCATCCAAATAATGACAGCCTCACTGTTTTTTAAAATGGTGTTAATCATCCAAGTACAGGCAAATGGAATATCAGGTCCTGTTTTATCAGAGAAATCTGATCAAGTATTACACCTTTAAACCTCTTTAAGCAGTTGCTAGGATCCAAACCCACCTCTTGCTGCTCTTGGGGTTGCTGAAATTAGTAGGTTAATAATTTCGTATAATTCAAAGAAGATACTAATTTAGTCCACCATAAATTTTAAAAACACTTTGCAGTATTATTAGTGGTCACACAGTTAGAAGCCCTAAAGTAAACGGAGGTTATTTGGTGAAGTTATATCCAACACTTCAGTCAGTTATTATAGGTCATAAGCCATTATATACTGTTCTGCATTAATAATACAGGAGTAATACTAATTGTCCAACAGGCTCACTGGGCCCTATTAAACAATGTCTTATACAGCACATTGATGTGAAACTTTTAATTTAGCTATAATTTCCTGCTTTTCCCTCAGATCTACAGTAACTGCAGTATTGTAAGCTTTTAGGTGAAAGGATCTTGTGATTTATCCTCCACAAAGCTGTATCCTAAATAAGACAAACTCAGTGACACTCTTCAGGTTGCCAATGTAAAATTGGTGCTTAAACAGGAAAAAGATTTATCATAGAAATGTAGGCTCATTTAGGTTGGAAGAGACCTCTAAGACCATAGAGTCCTGCTGTTAAGATTTGTTTAATCTTCCGATAACTTAGGAAAGCTGTTTGTCACTTCTATGATTGCAGGTAGATCAATATGATCTTGAGATAAATCATATTATTTCATGTGGATATTACAAAGATACCTTTGTATATTTTAAATTTCTTTTTATAAAGGGGCTTTTTATGATGGGGACTAATGACTTATACAAGTCGGGAATTGTCATTTAAAGCAGTAGTTATTTCCCAGAGAACAGAATCTGAAAGCAGTAGGTTGTCTTTACTGAGAGAAACATGGATCTTCATAGCCTCCTGTCTGCCCAGAACATTTTGCGATTACCTGTATCTGCAGAGCCTGAAGTCATGATTGTTCCCCATCACCAAATTTGCCTCCTGCCTCAATCTATGCAGCTTTTACAATTTTTTGTTGAAGTTCATCTTGAACTGTAACGGTTCTGGTTAACTTCCTATTTCCTTACTTTACTCGAAGTGCTGCACTTCTGCAGCAGATGCTCTCCCACCAGTTTGCTCATACATTTTCTATCCTCTTTAATAAAAAGTACCTCTGTTCTTTTATCTCACCTCTTTGTCTCCTTTCTTCTCATCCATTTTCTTCTTGAATCAGCTTGTCACCATCCCTGGAGGCTTTTAAAAAACGTGTAGATGTGGCACTTAGGGATGTGGTTTAGTGGTGGCCTTGGCAGTACTGGGTTTACATTTGGACTTGGATGATCTCAAAGGTCCTTTCCAATGAAAATGATTGTGTGTTTCTATGATCTCCTTCCCTCTTGTAAACTACAATTTCAGATTTCTCTTCATATAATCTTCTCTATTTCCTCTTTATTCTAGCAAAGTGAGCATTTTTTAAACTACTCTTTCTTCCAGTTTTGGTCCATTGTGCTAGACAAAGATGCATATCCTCATCCCAGTCGTCCTGTCCTAACCAGTCGAGAAATCTGGGACCTAATGCTTTAGGGAATGTGCCCAATACCACAAAACTCTAAATACAGTTGTCAGAGTGCTGCTGGCTGCTGATAACCAAAAACTCCTGATAAAGTGGGTTGGTAACTTTTCAAGCCTTAGGCATCCTGCTTTCAGAAATTATAAATGGATTCAAGTAGAGCTCAACCAGCAGCATGATGTTTATGCTTCTGGAGAGTAAAGGTAGGGTAGAGGGCTGGGTGCAGTGTTCACGGGCTGAATGCATCATGTAATAGCGTGATCTTTCTTTCCTCCCAGTGTCCCGGTGTTGAAACATGAAGATTATTTACTGAGGACACCTCCAGTGAGCAAAAACTCCAGAAAACCGGGGAGCAGTCGTGGCAGCAGTTCAGGGAAGAAAATGGTTGGCTTTGGTGCAAGTGTGGATGATGGGCAAAGCCATCTCATGCAGACCAAGAGGGAAGGCAGCAAGTCCAGGAAAGGTAAGAGGAAGCATACTGCATTGCAAGGCCATGAGTGTGCTGGTGTGTTCAAGAGGATGTCAGTAAAATGCACAATTAAAGGAAGAGGATTGCAAGTTTGAAACAACCTAAGAGAAGGTGGTAGCTACATTTAAAACAATAAAAAATATTTTAAATAACAAGTGGTGATCTTCCTGATGAAAGGGAAAAAAATAGCCCCTTAATCTCAAAAAGCTTGTTCAATGATTTATTTTTTCCCTTTCCCAAAAGGCAGTGAGAATAAGTGCAGTGAGGTTTGCTCTTTAAATGTAATCTTTGCATTCTTCTGCTCCTGAAGTGACAACTTCACCGTCACAACCTGCTATTTTGCCACACAGGGATGTCTGTACTGCTAGAACCTATCCTGCCCTTAGTTTAGTACCTCCACTTAAGGAGCAGAGAAGCAATCTTTTCTCTCTTAGGAAGAGAAAAGGTTGGGAACAAAAGCAGCTTGGATGTTTCACTGCTGAGCCTTGAACATAATCCTTGGTTCAATTATGAACTAGCCTTTTTTTTTTTTTTTTATTTTAACTTGTCAGCCAGTTTGCCGTATATGTCAGCATAAAAATAAAGAAAATTGCAAAATGAGAAGAAATGTGGTGCAGTTCTCAAAGGAACAAATAACTTGTGTTATTGGTTAAGACCGTACCAACATTAAAAAGCAGTCCCTGTGAAGAAACTTTCAAAAGGGTATCATCAGCCTGGACCCAAACAGTGGCTGAGGTTAATCTCTTCCAAGGCACAGCTACAAAAGTTGGAAGCCTGTAAAGGGCTTGTGTCCAAAAAAATCAATTTCTAATTTGAAACAAAATCATTTTTGACTAACAGGGGTTCAGGACCCATTACTTTTGCTGTATAGTCTGCTGACATTTCACACTTTCTGTTGTGCACAATGAATCCTAATAGTCATTTTATAACATTGCTACACCAATCAATTTAAGCAAGAGAAAGCCGTTACAATTCTGCAAAGTTTCAGGGGCAATTTTCACTGATGGTTTTCTTTTATGGTTTTTTTCAGCGATCATTTTTTTTTCTTCTCTTTTCCTCTTCCTTCTGCCCCCTCCTCCTTCTCAATGCTGTAGTGATGAAACTGAGATTTTTTCACAGCTGGATGATAGGTTTTGTTCCTTGGATGGGGATAGTCCCCAAAAAGTAATTTATTTTTCATAGATTCAGGGGAAAAAAATCTAACCTGGCCTCTTCATTCATTCATTTCATTTTGTAGTACTTAGGAGAAGTTACAAGCTGCATCTGGCTATTGCACAGAGCAACTGAGCTGCACCTATGCTGATTTAGTGATTGTAGTGGTCAGCATGATCTCTGAAGGTGGTGGGCATTCTTTTGCAAATACTTAACGGGGATTGCTGGCTTTGAAGGTGTAGAGCTGCATGGCAAATTTTGACTTACAAACATTGGCACTTGCTGTGATACCAGATAAAGTTCAGAGGAATGCTTTCATGCTGTGGAACAACCTCAGGTCTATTACTGATTTGAATGGTTGTTTATCACAAGGCAAATTACCTAGCACTAATCACTGAAGTTGAAGTCTGCTGTATTTAGTACCTTTTTAATTGGCTTCCTTCTGTTATATATTTGGACTCCTTTAGCAAGCACACACACATACTTGTAAAGTGTTTTTTCCATCTTTGAGGATCACCAGGACACAATGTCAAGATTTCTAATTCTAGATAACCTGGACTTAGTCGGTTGGCTCTGTCCTTGCTTTTGCTGGATATTCCCATCTGCTGCTGACCTGGGATTTCTGCTTCAATGCAGTATGGCAAAGGGGAATAAAGTCCACAAGGTGACATCTTGAGGCATGAAACCTGATATCATTTAGCCACACACCTTAAGGTGGCCTTTTGGTTGGAACAGAGCAGTGCTGTGTCCAGAAACACGTTCAGTTGAAAACGTCTTGACTGTCAGATGTTGACCTATTTCTACAGAGGTTTGTTTTTCTCATGCCTTGACCAATCTGCTCTGTTTAAGTTAAATGTTCTTCAGGATGGCGAGTCTATCCAAGCACACCTTAGTGCGGTGCCAGAGTTGATGTGGGCCTTTGGGCTCACTTTGTTATTTTGCTGTACTACCGGGAATGGTGGCTGTATCAGTAGTTGCATCAAATAGAGAGCAACATAGGCACTTGTACCAGGTTTAGAATTATTAATGAGGAAGCTGTTCCCATCCTGGAATGGTGGAAAGCTCTCCTGTCTATAGGACTTCTCACTAGCTCTGACTACATTGAGTTTGTGGGTGACTACAGTGAGTTTGAAGGTGATTTCCTAACAAACCCACCTTTCCTTTCTCACTGAAAGTGTTTAGTAATGGGGAGAAGAGCATTGTTAACATGGTCTCTTCACCTCATGGAGTGGAAAGGGTCACTTCTCTTCTCTTTTCAGGGTAGAAACTCACTGGATCAGCTTAGGCAATCAATTTTTATTCCCTCACTGTTGCTTTTTTGTCTCCTGTTTTCTGTTTGCTCCTTAATTTTTATTCCTGCTTTAGCAGGTGTTTGTGTCTTGTAGTCAAACTTTTTTAGTTTTACCAGCAAAACTTTAAGCAGTTGAAGAAATCTTGAAGTCTTAGATCCTTTAAGCAGTAAATTGTTTTTATGGGTGTCACCACCAGCTGTGTCAACGTGTACTAAAACCTAACAACTTGTCTAGTTAAAAAGCAATGGAGTACAGGAATTGTACAGAGTGTGTTTCTTTCTCTTCCTTTCTGCTCTGGAAAATTTTGCTGTGGGGCTGGGAAACTTATATCCATTGCACTCTGCAATATTGGCACTTCTCTACATTTCTGTTTAAAGTATTCCTCTTTACCAAAGCTTCCTGAAATACCTCTGCATTGAAACAAAGAACTATTTTCCCCTTTGTTTCTCTTTGTGGGACAATAACATCTGCATGATGTTGTATATGCTGCATAGTTTGCTTTCCATATGTAAAAGAAAAATCCAGAGAAGGAAAATTATTTTAGCTCATTTTAGCCCTGTACTTTTCCAGGGGCTGATTTCTCTGTATAGTGTTTGTTTTTCAGTAGTTTTTCTAATGTAGCTTCTTAGGGATTCAGGATCTGGAACTTCTTCCCTTGAGGGAAGACTCTTCTCTACAATTGAATAGAGCAATTAGTTAATATTAGTGAAGTGCTTTGAAGATGTGAAGTACTATATAAATCTTAAGTCTTATGAATATTACTATTCTTCAAGTCATAAAGATTTCTTTTATGACTATCAGCCTAGATTTCCCTTTGCTTACTTTCATTCCATTGCTGCTTGAACCAGACTCAACTGTATTTCTTCATTCTTAGTGTTTACACTTTCAAAATATAGACTCCTGTATTTCCCCACTTTCATAATGTTTTAGTTGTCTGTTTTTCAAGCAGAAATATATGGCTATTTGAGTTTTCTCAAATGATTCTTTAATCTACTTTAAATCATTCTCGTACCAAGTTAGCCAAATTGAAAATAGTATTCTTAGCATTACCATTTAGGAGACATCTATAATTGCTTTGGGGGTAGCTTGCCTTGCAAGCTTATATCTAGTTTGTTTTTTGCTATTTTTTGCTGCTCCAGGTTCTTTCCATTGGTGTCAGGATTTAGATTACCACACTACGTAAGAGCTTTTTCTTTTTTTCCGAGGGTGAATGTTTCTATTCTTTTTCCACGTTTCTTGCTTCTCTAGATCATCTGCAATGTCTCCAGTCTCATGCTGTCTTCTAACACCTGCAATCTAATTAATTTGCTGTCATTTGTATCACCCCAGTTCTCTATGACTTTTCATAAATAATTACCAGTCACTTCATAAATTCATTAACTAATTCCCTTTAGCCCTGAAATATATATCCTTCAGACTAAAGACTTTGTATCTTTTTTTTCCCCTGGTAGTTTCTTTTCATCAGCTTTATACAGGCAGCTATTATACATCAACAGGGTCTTCATTATCTTCTACTTGCCAATTTTCCCTTCTTTTATTTTTTCTCATAATATATTTTAAAATTAATAGTAGCTTGGACATTTTTGGGAATGTTATTGATTTAATCATCTTTGTATATTCGCTTGTTCTTTGGTGTTTCTTTCCCTGAAAAGACTTGCATGCCTTTTTCAGGATGTATTTTTAAACATTTTTTGTTGTTGTTTAGATATAGACTTATTTGGGATTTCTTGATGCCCCTGTTTTATGTCTGTGCAGCCTAACAGCCTCAGTAAATTCCTGCTTAGCTTTTTTTCTTGTTTTCTGTTTCTAGCTCTGGTAACGTTTTCAAACTTGGGTCTTTGAACAATCCCCTTGAGGCTGTGTTGGCCACTTCTGAGTTCATATATTGTCTTTTTCGCAGAAATACACCCAGTTTGCTGTGAATGTGCTATGCTGATGGTGTGCCAGCCTTTTCTTGTATAAGCAATTGAATATATTCTCTCATGTTAACAAGGTTTTTATTACTTCAGTATTAGTTTCTTAAAATCCAGCTGCCTCATTCCACTGTCACGTGAAATGATTTCTAAATATCTCTTATTTGATCGTAAAGCCAAAACTCTAAGCAAGAGGCTTCCAGTCTTTATATGCATACCCACTCTTCTCATCATGGATTGGCACACTCTCAAGTTACCAGGGACACACAATCAGCATATATCCCCATGATATTTCCAAGACTGCGTTTGCTGATAATTAACTCTTTCTTAGGCAAGACTTTTTCACTGAAGCACAGTTCATTATAGCAGGGTGATAAGAACCCATTTTTTGTTAGCCTCCCTAAAATGCACCTTAAAAAATGTGGGTTTAGTCAATTTGTATATATTTGTATAAATCTTAAATCAGTGCAGTATTTTAAATAATCCCTTGGACATCTGTAAATTTTGCACGGAAGCTGGAATTAAACTCTTTGTGTTGCTTCATGTTTCAGCATGGATGATAGACAGTGCTGCTGTTCACAGAGCTGAGAAATATTTGGTCATGACAGAGTTACATAAAGAGCTAAACACTGGTTTGAGTTTAATTTTTGCTGATATATTTAGTTTCCCCTATACTAATTCTTTAGTTAAGTGATGTTGGTTGCACAGAACTAATTAGGTTAGATTAAAAAAGCCCAAATCCACAAGGTTTTATGTAGTAAATCAGATAGCTCCAAATTTTCCTGTTGCCCTTTACCTCTCATTTACCTGTATGCGATTTGTCTTAACTAAATCTGATCTGTGAAACTCAGTTCTCAGGTGAACAAGTGAAAAGTTGGCTGGACCACCAGCCTTCAAGGCTTGTATTCAGTCCAGCTGGCAGCCAGTTCATAGTGGTTAGCTGCTTAACGTCAACAGCCTGGGTAGCAGGACAGGATGCACCTTCAGCAAGTTTGCAGGCAGCACCAACTGGGGAGGCAAGTCAGAGTGCTGGAGAACAGAGCACAGTATTTAAGGGACCTTAACAGCTTGGGAAAATGGCTTGACAGAAACCTGTTCAGGTTCAACAAAGGAATACGCCGGTTCCTTCAGCTGGGTTGAACTGAACTCCTGTAACAGGACAACCTAGAAAGCAGTTTTGCCAGAAGAGAATGCAGTGCTGAACAGCAACGAGTCAGTGGTGTGCCTGTGTGATGGAGTAACAGAACCTTCTACCAGGCCATAATCACAGCACTGTGGTCATCAAGGTGCTGAAGTGACCCTTCCCCCTGATCAGCTCTGTGAGACTGTAAGTACTGTGGCCGGTTTGGAACTCCACAGTGCAAGGAGAACACTGAGAAACTGTATAAGGTCTGGCAGAGGCAGCCAGGACAGCCATGGAGCTGAAGCATATGCCCTACTGGGAGAGGCTGAGAAAGCTGGGTCCATTCAGCCTTTAAAAGAGATGATTCAGCATGGATCTTCCTTCTTACTTCAGCTAACTAAGGAGAGGGTGTAGGGAAGAGGGAATGAGACTGTGGAAGTCATCAGCAACAGAGGAAGAGACAACAGGGAAAAGTCACAACACAGAAAATTCTGATTAGCTGTACAGGAAACATTTTTCACTATGAGGGTGGTCAAACACTGGAACCAGTGGAGTTGCCCAGAGAGATTCTATCAGTGGAGGCATTCAGCACCAAGTGCCTGAGACCTGTTGATGCTGTTTGAATGGAGAGTTGAACTACATGACCTCCAAACTTCACCTTTAAACCTAGTTTATTTTGTAATTCAAGAGTTATTTTGAGGTGGGAAGAAGGAATGGAGTATCAGTTCTCTTTTATTGAAAGCAAAATACTGCTATAGTGATATTTACACTTGAAGAGCTAACATCTTATACCATGTCATGAGAACTGCATCTGTGAAACAAGCTGAATCCTGTGGACCACTGTAAGAAATGATAACAGTGCAAGTCTGTCAAACTCGGGGCATGAGTGTAAGATGGAGGCTGTAGAGTGTGTCTTATTCTACAGATTTGATTCTGCGTGGTCCTGAAATGGATGCTGTGCACAGGACTGTCCACTGATGAGCTGTCTGTCATTTCTCTGTGTATATTTGTCACTCGAACACTGTTTCAATTTTTCATCCCAGTGTTCTGTAAATAATGCAGAATTGAGAAACATCTATTCCAAAATCGCTAGCTTCTGATGCCTGGCCTGTCTTCATTTCATTCCACAGGGACAACTTCAGGACCTAGGAAGGATGCAGCCACATCTCCTGGGCTGATGGGCAGCAGCAAAGCGCTTGCAACCACAGCCATATCACCAATTCAGCATGACCCTTCACGGTAAGTTGCTGGGTAATCTCTGGTTTAAGATTCTGCAAACACAACCATCAAATTCTCCTAGATGCAGGGAAGTGACTGAATTTCTATGATGTTTCATATTAGCACAAGATGAATAATATAAACTAAAACCTGCCATATCCTTTTGACATTTATAGTAAGCCTTAAGTTGCTCGTTAGGATAAGAAAAGCGGGAATATGCCAAGTTCTAACATTTTAATTTTACTTAGATTTTGAACAGAAAGTATTTTATGTTCCAAGTCCTGACACATTAAATACCTTTGTAAATAATTTGAATGGACAGTGTTAACCCCGTTAGGTTTTATATCCACTTGAAGATTTTAATCCCTCTGCATTTGCCCGCCTCCTCCCCCACCCCCATATATTATCAAATAGCATTTCTTCTAAAATGTTTTGTATGAAAATTATTTTATGTTTAATGACAAGCAACAAAATCACATTAAGTCAGCAATTCCTGATTATACTATATATCTGCACTAAATGCACTGGAAAAGCAGCATTATCACTTCTGTTCCAATGAAAAAACTGAAAGAGCATTGTTGTTACGCTTATGAGTCTGAAAACAACTTGCCTTCTTTAGGCAGGATTACATTTCTAGTGGTAAATGCCTAGAAGAACAGCATACAATCCCTGTTTTTCTTTATCATATCCCACATTTTCTCATAATAAAATCTTCAGTTAAGCAACAAAGTACAAGCAGATTGAAATATGAATTTGCGGTATTGTATACCGCTAGTTAGATAACTGTGCAGTGTTATAACAGGAAGGTGCAACTGTTCATGAGAAGAGTTAAATGTGTCTTGGAGGATGAGAGGGTTAGAGTCAGATTTAATCTTCTCTTGGCCCAGTGGACTTGGAAAATGTATGCTTGATATCATCCCTGTATTCTTGGCAGCAGCTGGCAGTTTATTTCTATCTTCTGAGAGAACTTGCGATATATAATAGGTGAAAAACCACTATCAATATTGACAAATTTGTACTTACTTGCTATGGAAACACTTTTTTTTTTCCTTCTGATGGAAGGGATGATAATTCTTGGAGGATTTAAGAACCGAGTTAGATTGGGCTATTTCCCACAAGTAGCTATATGTTTAAACTAACAGAAACCACAAGATTGCCTAAGCATTTCTCTTAGAAGCAATGGTTACCTTTGCAAGCCAGTCAGAGCAGATAAACTATGTGTAAAGATACTGCTTGATACTGTCTAATAGTGCTAAGTTGAGATTCCATTCAAGCACTGAGGAGTAGATATAATTATTCAGATCATATGATGACTGCTCAGAAAAAGGAATTTTATTCAAGAGGATTGATGGTCTATTCTTTTCCACAGAGGGGAGTAAAATATTTGTTGAAATATGCTGTTAGAAATCATACCAGGTAAAGTGATCAGTAAAAGGAGTCTGATTAACTGTCATCCTTAAAGGATTATTTTACCAGTTGATGACAAATTTTGAAAAATCCTGTATTTCTGGGCACTTTCTCTCATGCTTCCTCGCTTTCTTTCTCACCATTGGTGCTGTAGATATAATTGACTAGGTTAGACAGCCGTGTTGTTGCTTTCCCTTACTCCTGGCCTTCTCTAATTGAAAATGGTAAATGGACAAGTATTTCTGGGGAGACCTAAAGCTGATTCTATCCTTCATCAAAAAACCTGCTTGGGCAGCAGGTCAGTCTCAATTTATCACTGAATGGTTATAAGCTTAGACTGCAGGTTTAACTAACTAAATTAATCAATATTGAGAATTATTGCTGCTTTTGTGCCACTAAAGTTAGGGTTTGTCAGCATGTTCATTATGATCTGTGATTTGGGGGGGTTAACAGCTTAACCACAACAGTTGGCACAGATCTGAAACTTGCAACACAAAGCCCTAGCCTAAGAGCAAATTTATTTATTCAGCAGTACATGTAAACCTAATTACTTTTGACTATTTAAATTTATAGGACTAGATTCAACTCATGTTTGTGCCAGCTTTAACTAGCACAAACCCTGGCACCCGGCAGCAGCAGCAATGGAAAGCCTGCCAGGGAGAAGGTGTTGGAAAGCGACAGAAGCTCCCTGGCAGCGTGAGGCATCGGGGTGCTAAGAACAGCTTCTGGGAAGGGCTGGCTGGGTAAGCAGGCATGGCAGGTAGAAGATGTGTTGGCGTGATAGCCTGTCTTGGCAGGGCTCAACTGGAGCCTTCAGTGTGTTACAGCTACCTCCTGCTTGAGGAAGAATTGCTGCAGTCCTACTTTGTTCCCTGTCTTGGAATGAATCATGTCACAAACAAGAAATAAGTGTCCCTAGAAGGTAGATGTAAACCTTGAGAGCCTTAGTGCTAGACCGTAGAAGGACCTTGCAAAATGAGTGTGCACAAGGTGATTTCAGTGATATCTCTAAAAGAAAAAAACCATTTCTTTATCTGGCATCTGGAGCTGGGCTAATAGTGAATTTGTTTGCCCGTCATGCTTCTGTGCATGCCTGTCGCTGCCTTCCATAACACAGCCAAGCACTGCAAGTTTGGTTATCCAATGTTCTTAAGCCAAGTGTCTACACCTGCATGAGGCCCTTGAAATTATGTTCACAGCAGGTCTGGAAAGCTTTTCTACTCCATGTGCTTATTTATCTACACCAAAGCCAATATATTTGGGAAAAAATATCACAGGCAAGGCTGGGGCTGGGCAAATTTGTAAGAGTAGGTTTGTTGCTGAAGCAGAATTACTCTGATTGTTCTAACCATTACATTTTTGGTGACCAGGTACACTTTTTTCATAATTGGTGTTTGCCTAGAAGCAAGTCTCTGTTTTTCCCTTGGGAGCTGGAGCGGTGCCGGACAGGGGAAGTAGAAGCATACTGATGCTTTCATTTAGTAATGAAGTTTTTACATAAACTAGGTCTTACCTTAGCTAGAATCAGGTACTGATTTCAGCAAAACAAATGTGTTGCATACAGAAGTGAAACTGCTCTAAATTAAAGTATTCAGCTATTTTTGCAAAAAAAAAAAAATGTTACAAATTGTAGACTCTGAAAGACTGTTTAATTTGATTATAGCCCTGTTGCAATTGTCAGGCTCTCCCCACGCAGAAACAGTCATAGTGTTGAGTTTGGCACAGTAAGTCCCATAACCCTGCAGAAATTAAGCACTTAAAAAGACACAGGCAAAGTTTGTTCTGCTCACCATGGAAACAGATAATTCTCCCGTAGCATTTTTCACTTTGGACAAAGCAAATTTAAGAACCGCTAGGTAAATTAAGGGATTGTGTGATAGTCTGGGATTTCAGCATTAAGTCTGTGTTTTTTGGTTGCAGTTTCAAATCAAAGCTTTAATGCTTGCTGAATGCATTGTCTTGGAGTGAAGTTTCTTGTAGCCATTAAAATAAATGGTTTACAAGTTCTTGCAGTATGAATGCTGTATTTGAGCTGTATCTGTTAGACTACAGTGGCCTGTTGGAGTTTTTATAAACAGATTATATTGCGTAAATTTGTGTTTAGGGACATTTTAAAAACAAAACTATTTACCCAATTGCCCAGCACATCTCAGGTGAATGTGTATTCAGGGACTTTTAAGCAAATTAATATCTGATGTAAAATATAATGTGCAGAACTGTATACTTAATAATGCACACTGGAATAGTCTAGAGTAGATCTGTTGTGCTGAGTGTTAGGAAATATGACAGTGATGAGAGTCAAGCTTTTGTCTTACTTATGTGGTAGTTTCTTTTAAGATCTGTGCATGTTGGATGCTTAAATATGGAAATCGACTTAAGACGATCTCTGACATTCCTTATATTGTAGAGTCTAAGCAAGCACTGCCAAAGAAATAGAATTGTTTTCTTCCCCTTAGGATCAGATACTGCTCAAGATTCAAAAGGAACAGAAAACTTTCATTCCAGATTTAACTTGGAAACATTTAAATAGATTAAAAGTGTGTTTGGAGTGGGCTGGTGAGTTAGTTTCTGAGTGTGGTAGGAGACGCAAGTTTTGCCTATTCCCTGAGAAAGCCAACAGTGCAAAAAAGTCCAATGTAGTTCCATATGCAAGTGATAAAACCAGACATTGGCAAATTAATCTCTCTTATTCACAGTGTAGGTTGTTAATTGTTCTCTCTGCTGGCTGTCGATATAATGTGAAATTTTCATTCCCCATTCAAGATGGAAAAAGTTGTGGCTGAAAATGTTAACATTTGCATTTTTATTTGTTGATTTATTTAAAGGACAGCCTCTCTTACAGCAATCCATCACTCAGTGACACCCCAAATATGAATAATGTATTGTAGACTTGCGGTTACAATGTGTAATAAGTGCCAGAGACAGTAGAAGAATGTTAACTATGTTGCAAATGTAATATTTATCGACTCATACTTTATTGCTTTCGAGGTTCAATAATACTGACCATAGGACATTAATATCACTTATCTTGATTTTAGTTGGGCACCTCTGTATGTAGAAATAACCCATCTATCTCATACTTACAAAATAAATGTGAATTTTACAGCGCTTTGTAAGAAGTGCATTGTAGGTTTCTTGGCTTAGTGCTCGCAGTTCTCCTTTCCTGCCTTCTCATTTACTTATATCTGACACTGATCCCACTCCAATTGCCTGACCCAGGTGGTGAACACCTCAGCACTCTTCTAGAGGCTTTATTTACTGGCTGCATTGTGATCTTTGCCTCAGGATTTGGACCAGGTCTCTCTTCCTATTAAAGACGAGTATGAGAAGAATTTTCTAGTGCTTCTGTCTGAAAAGACAACAGCTGAGAGGCTAAAACAGTAATACCTTCTCTTTTGAAAAGACATACACAGCAAATCTAAATCATCTCTTTGGGGATTATGGATATCAGAAACAGAAGTGTTTAATTAGGTCAACATTTGTTAAAGACATGGCATTTATTTATGGAGAAATTTTTACTCAGTGAATAGAAATACTTCAGAGCAATTTGGGAAGACTGGGATTTAAAATTCAGTGGTTTTGAGTACCCAAATTTTATTGATAACCTGATTGATGAAAGAATTTATGAGCATGTTTTGCTACAGTTGCAAATCCTTCAGTAGTGGTTATTCCTGTCTTTAGTAGTTGCTCCAGACATCTGCTTTGGAAACTGATACTGACTGGGCAAACACTCCTCCTTATCTGCACTGTTCGGTTACAACCACTAAGAGCTTTGAAGTCTCAGGGGGGAAATGCAGATGTGAACCCAGGGCTGGGATCTAATCCAAATTTAACAATGGGAGATTTCAAGCCAGTGTTGAAATCAGATTTCACCTGTGAAGCCTTGCTCTTGGGAAACTTGGAATTGGGTTCAGCCATGAAAATGATAAGCCTTGATTATATTTCGTGTTGTAGACATCAAGTAAATTTTGAAGTGACATTCTGTATTTACATCTGAGGTTATCAAATTTAGCACATCATTGGCTCCTTTCTTTACTGTGTGTAACAGGAGCACCTATTTGGGTCAAAGCAGCCTACCTAATAGCTACTTTGCAGTAACAGTTTCGATGTGTCCATTGCTGACAATGAAAATCATATTGGGAAATTCTGATTTGCAGTGCAAAAGGATTAATGTTAATTACCAACTGTTGGCTGTAATTGTCACCCTCATTAAAATGCAGAATTATGTATTTCTTAGTTATAAATAACCCTTCTAATTGTACTTGATGTATGCCAGTTTAATCAAAAAGTACACTTGCAAACAAGCAGATATTTGCATTAATCTAGCACTGGATCTTTGAGTCTTTTTTGATCGTCTTTTATTCCAAACTTGACTAGTTGGGGGAGGTCTCTTACAGCTACATATCTTTTACACATTTTTTTTTTAGCTCCATGGATCTGACAGGATTTTGTATTAAAATGAGGGGAAATGTCTTCTGGGAATGCTCAGTGCAACAGAAAACGTGTCAGTTTTGAAGTAGTTGGCAAGGTTTCCATCATTCAGTGGTATGACAATAACTTGATTGTAGTTTGAAAGTAATAATAAGCAAAGGAAAATAGAGTACAAATCATGTTATGAAACTGACTTAACTCTTTGCATCATTTTCATTGTTATTTTAATTACTATTTTTTACAATTTTTCCCGATGTGCACTTGCAGGTTCACAAATAGCACGTTAAATCTTAAGAGAATATTGGTTCATTGGATGTGATTCCTGTTTGCATTTGTAATCACAGCAATGAAAACAGACTCAAAATATTTTCAGGTTCCTTCTGTATTTTGCTCTACTTCTTTGTCAAGAAAAATTATTTTACTGTCTCTTTTTCCTGCATTTGAGTGTTCTGCATTGTACTTTAAAAAATTTTCTTAGAATTACTGTGATGGCAATTTATACAGAGCTTGGCAAGGTAAGATCAGTCTTGATTCCTTTCTTCATGGTTCTCTAAGCAACTGTTTTGTTCCTAGTACTCTAGTAATTTCTCTTCTCCTCTTTCAGAGGCATTTCCTCTTGGGTTTTTAGAGGATTTTGGGCTTTTTTGTTTCTTTTTTTTGTTTGTTTAGAGATGGAAGTAATTGATGAATAATATATGCAGGACAATTGCATCTTACTTTAAGAAGCCTTTATCCCAAAAGATGTCTCTGCCATGCTTCCACCACATTGCTTCCATGTTAATAAATTGCCCTTTTGTTCTCTTCTCTCCTTTGCCTTCCTGGGCTTTTCAGGCTATAAACTCTCTAGGGCAGGATCTTGCCACAGCACATCTCTGTGCTTGGTTGGTCCATGCAATAATCATGTTTAACTGTGGTGATGGTATAGTTAGGGTGGAATTCATCTTGCTTATCTTGAGACAACTGAGCTAGTTACCCTCAGCTCATGTTATGGTGAATGACTTATTTTAGAATCAGCTAAATATCCTGTTGCTGATACGTGTCATCTTGTGAGCTGTAAAATAAGCCTGGAGTAACGCGAACTGATACCTTATCCCTCTTGTAGCTGACTATGTGGAACTAAAAATAAGTTGTTTGTCATTTGTATTTTCATTATGGTTTGGAAGCAAATGCAGGGGTAACCTGTGTGCTGCATGGTCAGTGCCCTGATTATTAATATACTTTTAATGCGTGCACTATAAATTGAAGGGCTTAGGCATCAAAGATATAAATTCCTCTGGGAGAGGGAGTGTGTATGCATGATTGTGAACATACAGCATCTGTCTCAGCACTATATGAGCCTGTGAAGTGGTAACTTGTTTAATAAAAATTGTGGTGATAGAAGTTTGGCTGCTTTGGAGAGTCCTTTTTCGAAGTGTTTTGACCTGGTGATGCCCGGTAACTCGAACAGAGGTGGCTGTGGTACTGCAGTGTTTTGAGCTCTGAGCAGGGCCCTGCACCAGTCCTGTCCCACCCCTGACAGCCAGACGTGTGCCGTGCACCAGGGGATGGTCTCAGCAGGCAGACACAGCTCTGTCTTCTCAGTTATTTCATCAGTTATTTCCAGCTAATGAGTTGCCTGCATAATAAAATAAATTCCTGCCTCTCTGTCACTAAAGGACAGTAACCAGTACTTTATACTATCTGATTTGCCCTATTTCCAGTTTTTAATGTACTTTATTTAAGCCTTTGTGATATTTTAGTTCTCTGCCTCAATAAAGACATCCAACTTTTGTTTGTGCTACCATGAATAGCATAGTATCAGCATAGTATCCTTATTTATCCTTTCTCTAGGCATCTTATGAATGCATTAAAAGAGTTCAGGCCATAACAGATTTCTGTGAGGCTTCACCGGTGACCTCTCTGGCTACTTTATAGCAGACCAGTTTTAATATTTTCTCTTAATTTCCTGAGTTTTAACCAGTTATCTGTCCTTTAGTGGATTTTTTTCTTAGTTTATGTCAACTTTTAAGTCTTTGGTAATAGATGTGCTGGAGGGTTTTTGGAACTCCAGACAGACAATATGAACTGTATTTTCCTTTTTCAGATGCATGATAATCTTATGACTCTTGTAGAGGTCCCCAGTGAATGAAGAATTGATATAAAGTTTTTGCCAATATGTCAGGTTTATTGATTCCTTATTGTAATTTCTATCAATCTGCTTGTTTTAAACATTAGACCTCTCCGTTTGCAGATTTCTGCATCTTTCCAGATCACTCAAAAAAAAAATTCCTGCATTTGCCCCAGAAATGAAGCAGTTTTAGGCAATTAGTTACACACTACAGTTAATAGTTCAGCTATTTCATACCTGAGCTCCTTCAGAAGTTTGAGCGAGTACCAGCTGATCCCAGCAATTTATTATTGTTCACTCGTGTCGATTCGTTCTGTAATTTATTTGCAGGACATGTCAGCTTCAGATAGGTCTTCCACTGTGTCCTCTGTAGCTTCAGAAACTTTGTAAGTTCCTGCATAGTGAATATACATTCAGGTCATTGAGCTTTTCTGCTGTGGCTTTATCATCTCTACCTGTTCCTTAGTAATTTCATTTCCTCCTAGCTTTAACTTAAACTTCCTATATTTTATATAATTAAAAGTGGGATTTGTTATTAGACCTTATGCTTTCAACAGGATAATCCTTTGTCTTCAGCTGGAATTCTTTGTGGGCTTTGATTTTGTAGGTTTTTTTGGTTGTGGATTTGTGGTATTTTTTTTCTTTCCTTGAGCTAGCAGTTTGTTCTTTCTATTTTCTTTATTTAGACCTGACTGGATGGCAGTTTACTGTTTCACTTAGACTGGTAGGGCTCCTTTTCATCCTTCTGAAGTCTTTATCCAAAGGATGAATCTCCATTTTTGGAGCCCTAGTATGACTATTATTTTTAAAAAGGTTTCTCATTTTTATATTGTTTCCACTTCTGAAGTGAAAAACTGCTGTAGCAAACTTTTGCTCAATAGTGCTTGCTGTGTGTTGGTTGTCACATATGGGCAGTGCAATGGATTGCTCCCAGATGTGAGGGAGATTTTGTGGAATGAACAGCACAACAGACTAGGACTCTTAAACTTGGAAAAGAGGTGGCTAAATTTAGGATACTATTAGAAGTTCTTAAAAGTGACCTGCAGAAAATGAGTAGAGAACAATTCTTTATTGTCTTGACTACTGGAGAAACTGGTGGGCATCAGGTAGAGTTGTCACATGGCACATTCAGAGCACATAACATGAAGATAGAAACCAGCAATGAGCTTGTATCCTGACCCCTTATCATTATTGTGTTCTTAACTCCACGTACTCCAAGACCGTTATTATCCTTTTTTGTAATTTATACAGCTTTTTAGATAAATTCATCCTTAATATATGGATTATAATAATGATTTTTAAATAACTATCATCTCTTATTGCCCTTGTTAAGACATTTCTAATTGGGAAAAACCCAATATGTGGGCTTATGTCTCAATCTCACAATGTTACATATCTGTCATTAGTTCAATAGGACATAATAACAGAAGATTTGGACCCTGACTTTTCCTGGGTAGGGCAGTGAAAGAACCAAGGTATCTTCCACATTTGTTTAGGGAGAATAATGGTGGTGTTTCAGTGTAAAGTATATTGAACTTTGAATTATTGAACTAAATACATTTTTATTTTGTAGGGTTTCCTTTGGGGAACCCTGAATTATGTAACATAACAACTTTCTAATAGAGATTTGAAGGAAACAGAGAGTTGATGTTGTAGTCTTTGGTTACAGATCTTTGTTCAAGGTGAGTGCACCAATTTTTTCTGTAGGTGTGACTTTTTTCCCTTCCTGGGCCACATTTTCTTTTCAAAAACACATACTATTGATCATTGTTAAGTTTGGCTTTTGGATGGGCTGTGACTAGAGGACTAAAGCTATCTCTTCAACATTTAGATAATCTTCAAGGAAAACAGTATCTTGGTGGTTTTTTCCACCATTTATTTAATTGTAGATACTGATTATATTTAACATTTAAATTTCTCAATGCAACGTGCTTCTAGCTCCCAGGTAGTTTGGGGCCATGTATGTTAATTTTGACTTAATTTATATTGTTTTTGGGATGCTACTTGGTTTATGGCCCTATGAGGGGGGAAAAAAAAGTTAAATGATTTCATTTAGTCTGAGTGTATTGGGAGGGAAATGATTTGGAAAGATGACGGAAAACTAAACCTTTTATGGACAATAATATTTTATCCTTGTTTCTGCCCTGTACTAAGTTAGCTCTGTCTGTTTCAATAGTGGTGTCTTAAGTGGTGTTTTTCACCTTTGTTTCTCCCCACATGTAAGTTTTCAAACATTTTGCTTTTTTCCATACTGCTGGAGAACATAGTGAAAATTACCTAGTTTAAGATGTCCCTGCTTATTATAGGGAATTGGACTGGATGACCTTTAAAAGTCCCTTCTGACCCAATCTATTCTATTGTTCTAGGAAAAAAAATTACTGATACAATTCTTTTTTTTTCTGCAAAAAACAATCAAAGACATTCTAGAGTACTAATATATAATTTGTGTATTTAACAGCTTTTAAAGGATGTTCTCAAAGACTCTAATGCCATTGTACTTTTAACTTTGGTTTTTGCTTCATCTGCGTTGAATCATCTTTTACTACTTAAAACAGAAATTGGGTTTATTGAAACATTTCAGTTCTGATTATTTTATAATAAAGATGAAGAAGTCTAACCTAATGAAATCACTGGAATGAAATGAGAAAAATTAAAAAAAAAAAAAAAAGCTGAAGACTTGAAGTTTTTATTAAGTCACATTTGGCTGTATGTTTCTCTGTGTGTACTGTCTTGGATCAGCAGGATGAGAAACATGTCTTGTAAGAAATGACCTTTGCACTGTTAGACTGACTTTTTCTGTTACATTTCCAATAGGGTTACTGGAAATACATTGCCAGTAGTTCTCACATGCATTAACTTCTGTGATCACAAAATTGTTGTTTGAGATGAGCAGTATTACTCAATTCCTATTCTTCCCCCCCATAGTTCAGGCCTGTAAATATATTTTATAGAATGCATGCACATCTATCAGCATGTTGGGTATCTGTGAAACATCATAATGTACAAGCAACTTCATGATTTATGAATTTGTAGACTTTTTCATACTCTTAGAAATAAGATGCTTCCTGCTTCCTGCTCCCTGCAGATTATGTGATAATTCCCTGTGGCATTTTGTTGGTGTATTTGCAGTACCAGGGTTGCTTGCTTTGCAAGCGTCCAGTCTGATGTAGCACAATCTTCTAAAGTGTCTGTACCCCTGTCCCTGGTTCTGCCCAGAATTTTTCAAGCTCCTCTCTTGTTCCAATGACCTTGTCCTTGCTGTGGAGCCGGTGTTCTTCCAGCACTGCCTTTTCTTTTTACTGTAACAGGTGAAGCAATTCCTAGAAGGACTTTAACAGTGCTCCAGCTGCTGCTCATCCCAGCTTCTGCTTGACTCTGTTAATTGCTCTGTGCATCCCTGTTCTTATCCATATGCTTGGAATTTTGAACCTGTATATCTACCTCGTCTGTAGGCAACAAACCGACCTCATAAGAGAATTGTTCTCTCTCTCCTGCTTCCTTGCCAATCTTTCTTTTTCTTATCTCCTAATGGCCTCTCAGCATCTAGATTTCTAGACATGAAAGAAGTGTGTTTTCTTAACTCAGCCTGCAGTGACAGCCAGATTCGACTGTGATGAGCATCTTAAAGACGCCTGGATCACTACAATGTACAGGCCTATTGTAATTAGCTGTACAATTTTCTTGCTTTTGCTCCTTCTGTTTTGTTATGAACTTTTTAGCAGCAGACCGTTTCTACCAGTGCACAAACCGTAACATCACATGACATCGACTTTACTCAAACCAGAAGATTTTTGTGCCAAGGTTGTAACATTGTATCATTACTTCATTGTATCTGTGTGAAAATTTTAATTTCACGCCCTGCGGACTTCACTGTCTCTGTGCACTCTGATCGTGTTGTTGCATAGAAGGGTAAGTCCCTGGGTCACATTCATTTTGTAGTGGGTTTTTTTGAGTTTCCTTTTTTTTTTAAAGTTCTGTTTCCTTTGAGACATCTTGCTGTGAAGTTAGCTCAGAATTTCTGCCAGGAAAATATTTGCGAGCTTAAACAGAAGATACTAAAACTATTTTTGTTACGTTTTTTACAGTGTGGCTATGACCATTTTATTAAAAAAGAAAAAGTGTGTATGGGGTTTTGGACTATACCATGATAAATTTGCATATGAGTAGTTGCGAGTGATTTGGTGAAGTATGTGGGAAAGGGAGGGAAAACCCATGTTTAAATATATCATCGGGTTTCCCATAATCCTGGTTTTCATGAGTTGCCATCTTTTCTGGTCAGAAGTCCTTGGCTAATGTTTGGATTGGTTTATGGAGCTTCTGATTTGCCAGCATTGGTATTTTAAGCTTCCCTGCTTGTACCATGCCTGCACTGCATGGGTGGGTCAGTGTCCAGTCCTTGATAGTCAGTTCTTGCCCTTTTGTCTGTGTTGATGAACAACAATACATCACTATGAAGTCACAGAATAGCTGAGGTTGGAGGGTACCTCTGGAGATCCTCTACCTCGAGCCCCTCTTTGGAGCAGGGTCAGCTAGACCAGGCTGCTCATGACTGTGTCAGGTCAGGTTTTGAATTTCTCCAAGAATGAAAGGTCCACAACCTGTCTGGGCAATCTGTGCCAATTTTCAACCACCTACATAGCAAGAAAGCTTTTTTACTTCCATTTGAGTGGAATTGGCCTGTATTTCAGTTTGTGCCCATTACCTCTTGTCCTTTCACTGGGCACTACAGAGAAGAGCCTGGCTCTGTCTTCTTTCCTCCCCATATCAAGTATTTATACCCATTGGTGAGATCACCCTGAGCTGCCTTTGTTCCAGATTGAACAGTCCCAGCTTTCCCACATTTCACTGTTGTGTCAGATACATCAAAGCCTTAATCATCTTCATTGTGTGTCCATGTACTCTGTTGTACTGGAGATCCAGCACTGGACACAGCACTCCAGCTGTGTCCCACCAGTGCTGAGTTGAGAAGAAGGACCACCTCCCTTGACCTTCCAGCAGTTCTGGCCTTTGCTGGTTTCTGCTCAGGGTTTTTAGTCTACCAGGATAACAAGTATACAAGTCCTTCTCTGCAAAGCTGCTTTCCAGTCAGTCAAGCCTGACATGTGCTGGTTCCTGGGGTTATTCCTCATGTACAGGACCTGGCGTTTCCTGTTGTTGCATGTTGTGAGATGCTCGTGAGCCCATTTCTCCTGCCTGTTGAGGTCCCCCTCTGTACACTTCCTGCCCTCTCTCAGCCTAGAATATATTCTGAAGAATGTGGGAATGAGACTTAGCATTAGTTTCTTGAGCTGTTAAATGCCCTGCCTTATTTTGTGGTGTATTAGTGACCTTATGTAGTTTCTAGCAGAATCATGGACTGTTCGCAGGTATGTGGTTATCGAAAAGTAATCCTGCAGCAGCCGAGATCATCTTTGCTAGTTACTGCTGGGAATGAACAAACTAAAATTTCACTTCCCTGCCCATCTGTTCAGCAGCTGAAAGTAGGTAATTTATCTCAGTGGGACACCTACCACCTGTGTAAAGTTTTTGAAAGAGGTTGTTAGCGTGTGATGACTATAGCCAAGGGACACCAGGCCTGAGCGCCTCGTGTTCCGTGCCTTACTGCTGTTTTTTTCTGTAGGGTGCCTTACAACCCGGTACTTGCACAGTGCCAAACCTGCTCGGTGCCTGTGTCCCTGTGAAGCTTGCAATGACTGTGCCTGCTCTGCCACACGACCTGCTCCTGCGCCGGCTGCGTGCGGCTCCTCGCCAGCAGTGGCCCCTCTTTGACATGCTAAACCAGGCACCACCAACACGCCGTATTTTTTACAGCCACTGTTTTATCTCAGTGGCTCCTCTTGAATTATGTATCCTCATCTTTGATGTATGAAATCTCAGCTGATTTAAATATTACCCCAGAGAGTTTCATCACACCTGGAAGTGAACGGAGTGACAGATAGTCCCAATCTTCCCACACTGGAGCACCGAGTGGGGAGTTTTTACAGCAGTTGGGTACTGGAATACAGTTTTTATGAGAGTGTTGTTTTTTCACATATGGTCTGCACCCAAGCAGTCAGTGTGTTGGGATGCCAAGTATTTGAGCTCAGTTGCAATGTTTGTTCTCAGGCAAACTGGAGGGAATGAGTTCATATAAAGAGCTGGTGCATAGGGAGATCATGGGCTGTTGTTCTGTTAGGACTTGGGCACCAAAGGTTTCTCCAGATAAGGTACCCAGAATTGTGTGTGCCTGTCAGTGGGAGGTGAGTAGAACAGAGCAAGAGAATGCAAAACTGGCTGAAATGCAGTTGCTATCTGGTGTCAGGCTTCTGAGCATGCTATGAAGAAATAAAAGCAACTGAGCATAAGATACATATATAATGTTAGCAAGATGCAGAAATCACAGTGTACATAAACCTGAAGCAGTCTAGCCTGTGAAACATACTTCAGTTTCTTCTGTGGGTCACTTCTTGTGGTCACTCTGCTCCCTGCAGGAGTTAGACTTTAGATGAACTGCAGGAGTTAGACTTTTGATGAACTGCAAGATCCAATTCACCTCTCTCATGCTAGCATAGCTGGCATAGAGATGATGCCAGTCACTGTGTCATTACAAAGTGATACCAATTAAAAGCTGAGAGCAACAAGCAGAGCTCAAGTGTGTAGTGCACTCTGGCCAGAAAAATGGGCTTTTTGCAAGGCAAAGTATGTCCAGGTTGTATGTAGGTTACTATATCTTAAATTTAAATTTGCCTGGATTTCTAGACAGTTTCAACTTGCTGGCTTTTCACCACACCTCACTAGTTGGTTACTTCTGCCTTTTCTTGTTTTCTCCCTGTTCCCTGGGACTGCTAGCACTAGCACAGGGTCTATCATCATAGCCTTGCTTCCAGGGATCAGAAGCTGGGAGATGTTTGCATTTACCTCAGGAGTGTAATTCTGACTGATGGGTTCTTATCAGGTTTGTGAAGTCCATCCATCCAATTGTCTATTTCTGTTTTGAAGACCAAGCAACCATAAAGTTGAAAACGGTGTTGTATTTTTGGAATCTGAAATTTCAGACAATGCATTTATGAATTATTTATGAGGAATGTGTTTTCAGTAATGTGCAGCATAAAATGGAATGAATGCGTATCCATACTTGCCCTGAACTCTCCAAAGTGCATGCTAATAAACAGAATGATAACCTACCATCACTTTTGCCCTGTAAGATTTACAGTGCAAGCACTTTTTTCTGCGGTTTAATTCGAGTCAGTTTGTCAAGTTAAAGCTCTAGTGTTTTGTTTTAAAGTACAACTTGGTGAGTGATTTTCTATTACTTAAAGAAATCTAACTGCTTTCCCCCCCCCCCCCTCTTTCAACCAGAGTTACTGTCTAAATTTTTCTAGTCATGTTGGCATACAGCCACCCTAAATTATACTTTAATTCACAATTAGAAGGGAAGTGGTAACTGCGCAGAGCAGCAAACCTTTCATTTAAAATGGCCATTATACGAGATCATGATTCTCCAGGATGATTAAGATATTGAAGAATAATTTAGATATCTTTAGGTTTTTGGCCATTTAGAAGTGCTGGGCTTATTTAATATTTTAAGCCTGCCTGAAACAGCTTTTTCCATAATGACAGTAATGCAGGACTCTATATTATCACAACTTGATGTTTACTTGTATCCGAATTGTCTAATGCCAACTTGTTTTCACTGATATAGCTGACAGGGCAGAGATAATTAAGAAACAGAAGAATTTGAGTGCTAGATTTGCTATTACACACTCCATGCCACAGCAGAAGAAATTAAGCTGACAAGCAGGAGAGGAAGGATCATGCAGAACCACAAGAAGAATTGCTGTTTAGGTACAGCAATTGACTGTATGTAAAATATTTTACCGGGATAGAGGGGAAAAAAAAGAAAATAGAATGGTAAAATAAACTATTTCCAAGCATTCTGAGCCATCTTATTTCCAGAGTGTAAAACAGAGAGCTTGCAATGCTTACTCACTCCAGCACAAGAAATGGCAGGGAAGAAAGCTAACCCCAGTGAAATGGTGGCAGAACTTCCATTGCCTTCCATAGGGTCACGATTCCACCCCAATATATACTTAAAACTACTGCAGTCTGATTTTGCTTCTCTGCTCAGTGAGGTTTTAAATCTTGTACAGCTACTCACAGTTCTTGCCACAATGGTTAGAAAGTCAATGAAAGCTCACAGTTCAGTAACTAAATGACAAGGTAAGAAACTTTGGAATCATAAAATGGTTATAAATGCTTGACCTAAAATTTGCAGATCTCCCAATGACTGTACAACTGAAGCAAAAAGTTGATTTATTATCTGGCAGGCTGGGAATTGGGACTGAGCTTGCGAAAAAGACAGGTTGCTAATCCATGTAAATGGTCATAGACTTTGCAAGCTGTATGTGGTGGGGTTCTTTTTCCCCTAAGCCATGCCCCTTAAAATTGCTTTGTAGTTATTTAATACCTACAAAGTTCTAGGGTGTAAGGCAGTCCCAGCTTTGCTAAAAGCATTCTAGAAAGAAGAGATGAAATGTGGAAAAGAAATTAAAACTAAGGAGCAACACTGAGACTGGCAGAGAGGAGGCACAGGATTGTACTGTGACATACATATGCAACCCTTTGTCAGAGGCTTTAGTACACTATAAAAGAAAAGGCACAATTTTGAAGATGATTCATTGAATTAGAGTTTCCTTTGAGGGAAAAGATGCTTGGGGACAAACTTGTAAGAGTAAAAAATTGAAAAGAAAGGCTGTTAAGGCAGGAGATGTAGGGGGATGAGGTATGGCAGAAAAGATGATGACAGCTTAGTTTTGGCCCAGAACAATAAAGGGTGAAGATCTTGCTGAAGATATGCTGTGATGACAGCGTGCTTAAAGGGAATAAAAGCTAAGCGTGCTCTGAAGTGCAAAGTTATTATGTAATATCACAGCAGAATCAGGGCCCCAGGTGCTGTACATACGCCAAGGTTCATTTTCTGATCTGAAGAGCTTTCAGACTTGATGACACAGAAACGGGGGTGTGGGAGGGGAGAGAAGGACAATACAAGCAGAGTGATTGCAGAAGGTGGTTGTTAAACTCTGTGGTAGTTCCCTGGTTCTGTAATTTCTCTCTTTTATACAAAAAGTTCATTCTAAATTATTCTTCTGTCACTGGCGGATCTGATTTAAAAGGTTTCTTTACTTCCCAGGACTCATGTTGTTGTTCACCCTCTGCCTTCCAGAATTATTACAACCTCAGTTATGCCAATTCAGCTGCAGCCTGCAGCCGTACCTTAAAAGAAATGATCTGTGGTGTTTCTTTTTCTTGGTCTTCATTTATTTATTTATTTATTTATTTATTATTTAGCTACTAAAAACACACAGAGACAAAAACAGGGAAGTAGCCCTTTGAATTGTATTTGACAGGTTGGTAGCAGGGCAGCAGAGTATGACTAAAAGTCCAATGAGGAAATAGAAAAGGCTGAGTTACCAGGAGGAAAGAGGTAGGATAACTAAAGAATGGGAGCATTGAGATGGGAGTGTGGAAAGGTGAGGAAAGCAGGTGTTGGTCTCTGATTGGTGGGTAAGTGAAAATGTCCTACTCGTATAGCAAGGAGGAAATGAGAGCAGCAGTAACTCTTGTTTCAGTAATGACATCTGGTTGGATGCTATCACAGGTGAAGCCAGGGTGAAAACTGGGGAAGAAAAATCTCTTTTATCAGCCTTGCCTTAGGACTCAAGTTTTTTGAGATGGTGTTGCTGGATCTGGTGTCCTTTAGAGCACTGGCTCTGCTTGGCATTTGAAAGGCCAGGGGCAAACCAGCAGTGCTCAGCCTCTTTCAAATCCAAGTCCTGTTTAGCTCTTTACTTCTTGTTTAGCATCCTGGGAAGGGAGGCTTGTCCCAGAACACTGCCAAGCACAGCACATTTTGGTTAGCAAAGGTGTGATACTGTTACTCAACTCTGTTCCTCCTCTCCAAATTCTCCTTTGCAAAGGCTGTAATCTCTGATGCTGTTTTGCACAAGATTTAGTGATAATTGTCAGTAACCTCAGAGAATGAGGCACTGAATTCACTGCTCTGCAAAACCTACACGTGAGAGAGGGACCTGTGGAGCAAGCAAGCGGCAGCAGAAAGACTGAGTGTGCACAGACAAGCATTGCGTGAGTGCTGGAGGGAGCTGATCTCCTCTCTGTTTCTGTGCAGCCCCTTCAGGGGATATGGTGCTTATTTCTGGATGATTGCTTACTGGAAAAAGATTGTCAAAGATGGAAGGAGAGTGGCAAAATCTGTTGCAGTGCTGGAGGTATTGATTTATGAGAGAAGATTAAAATATGTGTGGCTCAGATAAATGTTGACTGAGACTGGAGCAGAACAGAGAAATGTAATGTTGTTTAAATACTTAAGGTGTATTTGCACCAGAAAAAAAAAAAAGACTAATTTCTCAGTACCATGCCAGATCTTTAGCCATAACTAATAGGATGAAGTTTGGAGGAAGAAAATCCTCCTTGTTTATCTCTAGGTGACTATAAGAAACATGTTCTTATTCATGACACATACCTTTTCTTCCCACCAAACTCTGAAGCAAAAATTCATGGAACATTTGTGGCACTTCCCATACTATTCTGTTCTCCTTAATGGCGTGTTATATGTTTCCCATTGGGCTTTGACTCATCTCTTTTGACTGTGTGCTCTTTTGGAGAGAAGAGTGCTCTTACAAGTGGTAGTAGAGTTGGTCCCCCTGATCCTGATCAAGGCCCTTTAGGTTATACCGTAGCCCATAAATAAGTAATAATGGTAATGATAGCATGAGATATATTTGGCTGTGGAATGGCTTCCCAAGGAGAGTAGCGAGAGGCTGATTGTTAGCAACAAATGTGAGGAAGCACACTGTAGGGAGCAGTTCTGTCAGCAGGGAGAGGGCTGGATGATCTAATAAGTCTTTTCCTTCTCTAGGTTATGATTCTGTGAATACTGCCTCGGAGAGCTCTCTAAAAGTCTCTGATAGTGTAAGCTCTCTATTACGTGGGTGTGGGTTTTACAGCACTCCGGGAGGCTCTTGCTGAGGACACTGTATAAATATATTCTGTTTTACATTGTGTGATATATTTTAAATAAAAGGCTCAGATCTTTTTTTAATTGCTTTGAAATATTCTGCAGTCTGATCTTTTTCTTTAAGAATTAAAAAACTCTGAGATGATTTTGGAAGATACAGACCTGTTGCAGGTGA
Organism: Amblyornis subalaris; assembly: GCA_018881555.1. NCBI lineage: Eukaryota > Metazoa > Chordata > Aves > Passeriformes > Ptilonorhynchidae > Amblyornis > Amblyornis subalaris. The sequence continues at coordinate 572,505 of JACAXG010000204.1, read as the reverse complement.
GAAGTACGTCCTCACCTGGAGTTAGTTAAAATACATATATAGCACTGTTAAATTTGTCTCCTCCTGTGTCCCACAGTGAAGTATCTGCTCTGAGTCCCAGCCTGCTTGAAAGTAAAATGGGAATCTCAGGCTGTCACAGTCGCTTTTTCTCTGATTCTCAATTTAATCTTGTTCCTTCTGTTGATGTTTCAGCCTCACGAATTGCCCTTTTCTGTGTTCTTTTTTTCTGTTTTAGTGTCTTGACATTGAGCACATGGGAATATCCCCCTAGGGTGTGTTTTGGTCACTGAAGGTGCAGTTCACACATGAAAGACAAGGTCCCCTACCCTGACTTGTGGCCTTTCAGGGAATGACTGCAAAGTCAACTTCTCTTTCTCAGCTTTCATTTCCTACCCAACCAGCCTCTAATGTTCATTGACATAGTCATCTCAGGTTTGCTGGGCCAAATAGCCTGCTGGTTAAAACTTGGATTGTATTCACAGAGCAGGGAGGGGGGAAAAAGAATCTGAAGTATCAGCTCAGACCTGTGGATCTTCAAAAGGCTTTTGCCGAGATTCCACACCAAAAGTTGTTAAAGAAATCAAGTTTCTGCGGGATTGGAGGACAGTTCCTTCTAGGGATTTACTGGTGGTTAAATGACAGCAGGCAAAGTGACTTAATGTTCATTTTTTAGAGTCAGCAGTGGGATCCGCCCAGAACCCACTGGGCTGGTTCTTCATCAGTGACCTGGAGTGAGAAGTGAACAGCAAAATCTCCTGGGTGACCTAATAAATTTGTCTGTGACACTGAGGTCTTTCAGGTAGTCCAACGACATGTCAATAGCAAGCAACTCCGAAAAGGCATCACAACTGAGTGAATGAAACTGTGATTTACCTAGGGAGGAGTCATCAACACCATGCCCACATGATCCTGAACTCAGAGCAGGTGGTTAGGATTCATGGAGTTCATGGCTTCCTAGAACTTCTCCAGAGCCTGTGGATGCATAAGTCTTGGTGTACCTGCGTTTTCATTCCAATTGGTCTTTGCCTCTCAAGAAAGATGTAGTGGAGGCTTGGAAAGGTGCACAGGACAATTCATTTGATCAGCAGGATAAAGCAGTCGCCATATAAGGAGACACCACGAAGCTATGAATTTGGATAGGAAAAGACTGAATAAATGATCAGGGTTTGCTAAATTGTGAATGTGGTGGATAAATTGAAGGTGGAACTCTTTTTTACCAGATGCCACCACATGAAAGAGATTAACTTTAGTCAATCCTTAAAAAAAGCACTTGGCAGCACTAGGAAGATATTAAAACAGAAAACAAAATTCTGTCTGTCAATAGTAGTGAACTTCTTGAGCTTGCTGTCACAGGATATTGTGGAAGCTGCAGGTTGAAAAGGAAATAGGCAAATTTATGGACAATGGATTGATACCTGGATGTTGAAAGGGCAAGCTGTGGTGATAATCTCTCATCCCTTATGCAGTAATTGTGGATGCCTGAATAAAGATGGCAGAAAGTGGTTGGGACTCTTTAATTTGCATTGAGTTCTTCCCTTCACCCATAGATCTTAGGTTACCTTGGGTGTGGGTGATCAGTCATCACAGCTGTTTCTTCCGGATAACCCCAGGGTGTATCACTAGCGTGGTGTCTTCAGGTTTCAGGTGGTTTGACTGCTGAGGCCACTTCTTATGTGCATCTGTTTTTTCTCTGCTTTTATTTGCCCTGTTTGTTCCAGTCAAACAGTGATTTGATATTTGCTCTATCATAACAATAAACTGTTTAATTTTCTGTAAAATGGGTCTGTTCCCTACCCCTTGAATGTGTTTTTAGCTGTATTTAGCATTTGTAAAGTGCTCGGGGGCAGGTGGTGTTTTATGAATACAAAATAGTGTTAGGCTTTGTACTTAGGCACAATACTGTACCGTAATTCAAAGGCAATTCATGTGACATTAGTAAATCACTTTGAACTTTATGTTGAAAATATAAGCAGTAGTATAAAAATAAACCTTTTTATTTCCTCTGGTATATACAGTTAAATAAAGTAAGCCTATACAGCTACAAAACCGTATTTCCAGGATGCTTTGTTGAAATGCCATCACCTTGCAAAGAGACATTCCATGTGTTTTCTACACGTTTATGGTTGAAGAATAAATTTTCAGAGACTGTAAATGAAAAGATATCTCTAAATATAGTGATCAAATAATATCTGACACTGCTTGTTTAAAGAAATATACATATATCTTACTGCCAGAGTATTTATGACTCTAATAAGTTTAGTTATTTTGCCTCATAGGGAGATTCCTGCTCCTCCAAATATCAAACTTGTTGAAGTTTGCTGGTTTTTTTCAGGAAGGAACAAATGATATTAGTTAAATGGGACTGCATGATATGAAAATACAATAGTATAGTTTAAAAATTGGACAACGTGTAAGAAATATATTTTACCAGCAGCGGGAAATAGACAAACATTAAAAATCCAGTGGCATATCTCAAATGTCTAAATAAATAAACATCACTGTTCAGCCAATTGAAGCAAGTATGCTTTGTGGTTACCTTCAAGAGCACTGTTCTTTCTAATATCCTGCACAGTTAGGAGTTCTGTGCATCACTTTTGCATAATCTGATCATTTTTTAGGTACTGTACATTGTGGGACTGCCTGAGCTCTGATTGCCCTGTAGGTTTTATTAGAAGGAATACCAAGTGGTTTCAGGTGATTTCTCAGCAACCATCCTGGGAATAAGTGGTTTTATGGTCCCCAGAGCATCAGCCACGTTTGTGTGTTTGTCATAAAAATGTGAAAGCCTTCCTTCCCATTCAGTTTTGGAAACATTGGACAAAGTAAGATGCACCTGTTCAGAGAGCTGTATTCTTCCTGCACGAGCAGTGAAAAAGAAATACTGTGGAAAGAGGCATTTGGGGCTATGCTATCTTGTGCTTATTTTCGTTTTCTGTTTTAAAATGTGCATGTTTAATGATCTGTTCTGAATCATAATGGTTTATGATGTTTCCTGTTATCTTAGTGATAGACTACAAAACTCTTTTTACATTAAGAGTTTATAAACCCTACTAGATACTTACTTAATTAAGAGCCAATGCTGAGAATTTCTAATAAAATTTCCAAAAGGGTTTTAGTGGCCGAGGAGACAAATTTCTAGCAGCTTGTTTTAGCAGTGCAGAGGAGATTAAAGGAATGCTGTCACAGCACTGTGCAATGCCTGACCAGGATGGATTTTGCTACCCAGGTTGCAGTTCTGCACTGACCCAGTAGTACCGGCTTGATCCCAGTGGTACCTACCTCTCAGATAGTTTGGTCATCTCTGTGCTGCTCTCTGAGCTGTATTTGGAGTTTCATGTTCTACAATAAAAGCAAAGGCAAAACTTCTTTATTGAAAGCAGTGCTTCAAAGCTTATCTTGGTCTGGTCTCCCTACTCTCATCTCTGTCCTCTTGCCCATGGCCCTGTCTTCCTTCTCCTAATTCTTAGTGTTCCCTCTCCTGATGATTTTTTGGAGACTTTTTAAGATTACTTTCACCAAACTTTATCTGTCTAAATAGTTAGACTTCTAATACAAACTTGTAGACCTTACCAATTTTCTTCTCCCGTGATGAAACATGCAGACTTTCAAGCTCATTAAAGTTAGATGAAAAAGTATACATGGGGGAAGTGTCAAAACCAGACTTAAAAAAGAGATTATTTTCCAGTCTGTTGAAGAGATGCTGTGAGAGACTGGACTATTAATGATTAATGACTCAAAACACTTGCCCATTTGTGGAGACGCCAGGGTGCTTTGCTGAGGCCAGGTTTGCATCCCTCGAGGGAGGAGGTGAGTTTTTGGGTGTGTATATGCTGGTCTGCATGAGACAGAGGGGGGTGAACTGTCACAGCCTGGATCCTGCAAGGCAAGATGGTGCTTCTCACCATACTAATTGCCCTTCCTTACACAACTCCCTCAGTGGTAAAACTGCCCCAATACCTCCTGGGGAAGATCTGAGGGGGCATTATCGGCTCAACCACGCTGACGTGAGAGGCAGCTGAGAAGGATCATAAACCATCCCAGACCCCCAAAGCGCCCCCAGCCTCATTTCTGAGGCCTTCCACCAGAGAACTGAAAGCTTCCTCCCACCAGGCAAGGTACGTGGGCATTCCCACCGAGGCTGAGTGTGTTTCAACCCATCAGACTTTGTGTTTCAGGGGCTTTTTCCCCCACGTGCAGTGGCTTACGACCGTCACTTCGGCCAAAGCACATCTAAGCCTCATTGCAGACTTATGGGTGGTGATAGGTTTTCACTCCTATTGTGTTGCATTTCAGGATTTGAGCATTCTGACTGTGTCTCTTTAAATAGTAGGATACAAAAAAATGGTAAGAAAATTGTCTTTGCAAGTTTCAAACCATTCTAGGTCTACTCTGTTGCCTCCAGCCAGATGCTGTCTGATGTTACGTAGACAAACCAGGGCAAACCATTATCCTGGGATTAAACACTAAATACCTGCAAGGAGCATTCTCTTTATCAGATAGCGCTCTGTTAGCAGAGTTCATTCACTTTATTGCATATATAACTGTGGTGTCAAATAGACTGATTTACAACACCTGGTCTTTTACATAATCTTTGCTATTTGCTGCGCTTGTAATCTGCCAAATCATTTAGCCTTCCTGATAGCAGAAATGCTGTAAAACTTAGATAAACTTGCAGAAGAAATGAACTCGAAGGTACTGCTGAAATCTAGGGCCTGCACGTTTGCTATAAATGCACTGGCTGGTTTGGTTTCCCCTGCCTAATCTGTGATTGAATGTGGCTGCTGGAGAAATTGAAATTTTATGATAGCACTACCGTCAGAGGAGATAAGCATTTGTATGCTAGACTAAATTAATCTGAAAAGAAGTTTTAGGTGTGGCTAATGAAACCAGTGTATGTGTTAACTGGGTTTCTTTGGGGTTCAAACCATATGTGTGTATCTATATCAAGTCTAGTCCAAAACTTTCTCCATATGAAAAGCCTCATATATCTGTGTGCTGGTTCTTGCTATCAGTACAGCTTATTCCATTTTACATTGGAGATAGCTTTAAGGAGTTTCAGTTTTTAAAGGGTACTTTCTGAATACTAGTACAAACAACAGATCCCTCTAAAATGATCTGGTTTGGCTACCCAGAATTCCATGTCCTGCTGAACTTTTTGGTTAGGGTAAATGAAAGGCATCAAATTTGCTTAGGGTTTGCCAATTACAAGATCAAGTTGAAACAAAAACTGTACTTTTTCATTTTGAGCCACTCATTTTATGCTATTTAGACAGACAGATAATAGAAGGACATGTAGACAAGCTTAAAATGTGGAAAAGAAATTTGCAGATTGGGTTTTTGACTGTGGCTGGGATTCAAGCTAGCACACGTGAAGGAAAATAAAACAATCTGTAGTCAGAGGAGAGAGCTCTGTGAAGCAGTAATGTCAAGCCAGACTGTATTAGAAACTATGCTGACCATCAGATTGGAAGAAACAATAAAAATTGAAGGAAATAAAAGTATTTATAGCGTAACTTCAGTAGTTACCATTAACATCAGTATTAACCCATCAGTACCACTGTTAACTCCTTTGAGCTGAGGGAGTAGTTCTGTGTCTCAGACATAATAACGAGTTACTTTGTCATGGACAAAGTAACTTGTCATGTCAAGCATTGGAATGGGCTTCCCAGGAAGGTGGTGGAGTTACCATCCCTGGTGGCCTTCAGAAAATGACTGCACATGGCACTCAGTGCTGTGGTCTGGTTGGCAGGGCGGTGGTCAGTCAAAAATTAGAGGTCTTTTCCAGCCTAAATGGTTTTGTGGCAGTTTTCTGGTGACAGATGGCACATAGCACTTATAGGTGGAGATAATGAAGGGTGTTTCCCATGGCATGGCTAGTTTAGGGAAGGGAAACCTTTTACCAGCTGCTGCTGCAGGAGGCTGTTGGACAGCATGGGTGGGCGTCTGCCTTTAGGAGATACATTGGCCACTGCTAATCTTTCACATCCATAAACTGTTGTAAATGTTTGTTCTTCAGAATTTTTCATCCCATCCGAGTTGAGAAACCTACCCCAGGTGTCTTAATTCCTTAGTCTTTCTATGTTCCTAATGTCATGAAGGGAGAAACAGAGGCTTTTCTCAAAGCAGGGAGCAGTTTGAGATGTTTCCTCGTGCTGTGGATGAACTCTTTTTGCTTACAAGGGAGGTACCCTAAGGATCCAATCACCTGTGCTGATAGGGTCAGCTGGGTGCTGTGAATAATGTTCTGTGCATAAAAGTCATGAATGTGTGAATTACTTCTAGGGTTGGGAACATCAGGCAGGTGAGTGCTAACAACATGATGGAACAAAGGGGACTTTTGGGTAAAACTCTGGAGTGATTTCTCTTACATATCACTGAGACATCACTGGAGAACAGCCTCCCCAGGGAAGCAGTGGAAATGGTATTGTTTAAGACATTTAAAATTGGACAGGACGAAATATATTGTAATGATCAATCCTGTGCTGGTATTTAGATCAGGACTTGTCTCCTGTGAATATTAATAGAAAGCCTCTGTCTGAAGTAGCTGCCATTATTCAGTGTGTGTTACCGGATAACACTGGCTTGCAACCTTCCCTCGCGTCTGTACTTGCACTTAAAGGATAGCCTGAGTAATGCTTAGCACCTTTGCCTTTTCTCTTGGTGCCTCAAGTGTTGATTTTGTATTGCCTTGCTCAGATTCTGTTCCTTCAGTGCTTCCACCAGACAGACTCCATATAGTACGCAGAGATTTACAGGAAGCACATGTAGTTTGTGGTAATAATAATAAAGTCTCCTGCTGTTTTCAAATCCCTGAGAAACTAAATCAAGTGTAGAGGTCTATTAAAAAAAAAAAAAAGTGCAGTATGTGTGTAAGTCACTACCATTCCTGGCATGGGTCTGGCTTGTACCTGTTTGGTGTATTTGGCTGTCATATCTCTGAGGTCTGTGTTCAGCCTCCAGAGTGCGACTAAGACATTACACACCTCAAATGGAAAAGCTGATGAAACAGCCTACAATAACCCGAGCACCCATGCTTTGCCGGCCTCTTTTTCAATACCTCTGTGTTGTCATCACTGACAGGAGTCCATGCAGCAAAATTTGTTTTGTGCTGGTGGCCCCTCTCAGATAAATCTGGCTCTAGTCTGATTTATGGAGGCAGGAAAACTGGATCCAATTCCTGCAGGTTGCTGTGATCTTAAGGGAGCTCTGTTTTCTTGGTGTGTTTCTGTAGGTATGAAGCCTCTCTTCTTGACGTGGTGGAAGCTATGAATCCAATATCCACCCCGGGACACCTCTGCCAAGACGCTTCCGACTGGAGCAAAGCGCACACGCCTCGTCGTGCGAGCCACAGGCTGTCTTCGTCCTGGTGCCAGACCCCCTGCAGCTCCAGGAGCAGAGCAGATGAGCTGGAGGAGAGCCGGCTCCTCGAGGAGATCTTCTTCATTTGACACAACTCATTGGTCTACAGCCACTCTTAAATTATTTGAGTGATAACTGCTTGTTTTCCCTCTTCTAAAACATAGCTAATTAGCATCCAGTTTCGTTTTGGATTTAGTAATCACGATGCAAGTATATTGTTGGAGTAGGCCAATCAGAAAGTGTTAACTTTTTTTTCTAAACCTTTCATGTGCCAAGTAATCAATTTAAAATACAATTTTTTTTAATCTACAACATTTTCTAATAGATTGAAGTCACAGTTTTGCCAGCCTTATATCGGAAGTATATTTCATTATCGATTTTTTTGGCTCTAAAGCAGTTTGCAAGAACTGCCTAACATTCAAGAACCAGCATGTTCAAAGTAGATTATTTTCTAATTAAACAAGTCTGTTTAAAACCTGGCATATTATAAAGGTACAAGCACTTTACTACTTTTTCACTGATTTTATGATCTACTTTTTCCTTCAACATTCTGATATTTAACACATTGAGTTTTTAGGGGATATATTGTAAGCTGAACTCTACAGTGTCTGATAATGTTAATAGATGATGTTGCAGGTTGATGTACTAAGCACACATTTGAATTATATTCCTCTTTAAATCAGAGCTATTTGACAGAGTTTATGTGCTGGGTAACGTAACCCTGAAATAGCAGAACAGAGTCAGACACTGTAGAGATCCAAAACCTATTTGATGTACTTTTCAAGATGAAATACATGGTAGTGGTAGTAGAAGAGCAGTCTTAAGACATTTTCACTAACTTGCACTATTTTGATCCTGCACCCAGGCTCCATTGTAAATAAGACAAATCAGTAATTATTTCCACTAGTGGCTCGCCATGCACACTTTCCTGCCAGCTTTAATTATTCATGCTGTATCTATTTCAGTTTATTTAAATGCATTTCCATCTACTGCATGTACTTGGTTATTTAAAGAAATGTGCCGAATTGGTAAAAATGACTGCACATTACAGGATTAATGGTCATTTTCTCCACAATGCAGTGTTCATATTTTATTGTAACAGTAGCCACCGGCATGTGTTCCTAGAAATATGAGACTAAAATACTCATTTTGCACAGTAAAATTGCAGCGAGGGAAAGGTAGAATTGATCCAGTACGGGCGAGTTCTAGGCCATTTGCTCCCAAACACCACTTCATGGGCCAGTACTGCTTTTCAGACAGTCTCTTTAGGCAACCCTGCTTATCTTAATGGCTGGGTTGAGTTGCTGTACCGATGCTTGGGGTATGGCTGCTGCCTGCCTCCCCACGCTGCTCCTGTGCAGTGTGTGATGCTCTGCAAGGAGGATCTCTGACGGCAGCACCGGAGCCACTGGCAGCACTGTGCTCTTCTGTCAGTGAAACAAAAGGAGGATGAAGGGGAAGAAGAACCTCAGGTTACTCTGGGCTGCTTCATTCAGGCCCAGTCTTAATCACAAATTAGGTGATATCCTTTTTGTGCATCCCAGCTGAATTTTAAGAGCTGCTTTTGAGGAGTTCAGAGGAGGGAAGCAGCACTGCTGGACCAGAAAATTACTGCTGTGGAAGGCCCCTGCATGGTCTGTCCTGCTTTTAGTGAAGTGTTACAGGTTTTTGGAATATGTCCATCTGCTGTTGAATGTCCCTCTTGTTCTACTCCCTCAGCTTGTGGAAGGCACAGGTTTCTGCTAAGAGCCCCAAAGATGTATTCAGTGCCCTGACCCAAGTATAGCAGGTGGGGAAATAAGTTTTCTCGTTCTGTTGGCTGAGTAGTCTGATGTTTAAAGAGGGCAGGAAAAAGGAGGAGAAAGAAGAGAAAAATGTACAAGGACCAGCAGGAAAGTTGGGGATAACCATCACATAGATCTTAGGGTTTGGGGTTGTTTTATGGTGTTTTTTTAGCTTCTTTGGTGTTTTTTTGGTTAAGTTTTGGCATTTATAATGAAACAGTTCTCTGATTTCAGTCCAATTGCTTCTTGTCTCTTTTCCAGTTTGACTGAAACTTTAATTGCCTTTTCTAATAAATGCTAACTGACCTTTCAAAACAGGAAAAAATACATGTATATTTCTTGAAAGTTGCCTTTGTGTACCCAGTCGAGAACACTCTCTGGGAGCATTCTGTTCTTTGGTTCTTTTGTGGGTGCCAATATTTAACTGCTTTAGCATTCCTTATGATCATTCACTCCATAAAAAATTCTAACTCTGAAGGTGACTTTTGACTTGAATCTGTCATTTTTTGGTTGTAGCTCTTTTTAAAAGGACATTGTCAGGGTTGTGGGCTCTATGCTCGAGGTGCTGTCCGTCAGAGCTACACGGGGGACACACCTTTGGGAAGCAAAGTTTTCTAATATAAAGATGGTTGAAACACCTGATGGGTGAAGAGCTGTATGCTTTAAGTCTCTGTGAGATGTGGACAAAAGAAACAAAAGCTATTAATTTCATAGACCCTGTGGAAAATAATTTTTTATAATGCTGGCTCTCGCTCTAGTTATCAGCAGTACATTAGGAATAGTGTTTAGCAGTCAGTGCAAGCAAAGATATTTTGCCATGAGGCACTACAAAGTTGAAGTTATTAAAACATTTATAGCCTTAGAAAAAAAAATCAATGATTGTCAAATAGGAAAGGACAAAATCAGTAGCTGGTACTGGGAGGGGAATTGTTTTCCATCTGCTAAAACAGTAGAGGAAATGCAAAAATTAAACTAGCAAAAGCAATGACGTGACAGTGTCCTTTTAAGTTTGAGCTCCTGTGTTGGGAGCTGCTGCTGGGGAGTTAGTCCAGCCATAGACTGCTTGTCCAGAGTGCTCCCAGTGAATATCCTCCAGCTACACATCAGGCTGTGTTTTACATGAGGCTTTGTGGAGTAATATGACTGCTGCTAAGTCACCATGCCTTCAGTTTGTGTCCTTCCTGTGTGGCTCATGCAAACATACACTTGCTGGCTGTTCGTGTAGTTAGTGCTTCTGTGCACCTTGCACATCACAGATCTGTAATAATCACACCCTTTTCATTCCTAGCCTCTGCAGTCTTGCTGTTGAATCCCATCTTGAGCACGTATTTATATGTGTATGTGAGGTCTTAATCTAATAAATTATCTGGGGGTTTAATTTATTCTTCCAGACTTTTATTTGGCTTATCTTCTGGTTTTTGTCCAGCTCAGATGTCAATACTGCCATTGACAATGTGTTCCACTTCCCACACCATCACATCATATATGTTGTGAGTCTCCAGTTTGCTAAGATAACATGAGGAACTTGTTTTCAGCCCTCTCTTCCTCTCCAGTACATGAGTCTTGCTATGAGAAGGAGCAAGGCCTCCTTTGGAGCATGAAGTTGTGGAGAGGCCTCAAAATACAAAAGAGAAGAGAATGGGAGAGTCAGCACCGTGCTTTGGGACAGAAAGATGACTTAAAGAGTAAGGAAGAAAGGATGGAGGTTAAGGCAAAAAAGGACAAAGGTGCAAGGCAGAGACCTGTACCAAAGGATGACCAAAGGTGGAGATGAAGTGGGAGTGAGCCAGAGGGTAAGGATAAGTTGTTAAACTGTAATAAGGTGATGAAGGAGAACTGTGTGCTTATATCCTAAAGTGAGAAATGTCTTCAAGCACTGGTTCCCATAAGAGCCTTGTGACCCATCCCTTTCCAAATCATGTTAACTGCATTTGGGGAGCTACTGTCCAAGGGATGCTTGGCAAATGAGGGAAAAAGGAAATCACCTTGACTTCACTTTAACTTCTCCTCTTTAGAGTAGCTGGACAGGGAGGCCAGAGCACAAGGGGGGCAGTCGTGCAGAACCCAGGTACAACCCAGGGCATGGACTGAATTTAATTGCTAGCAAGGGATGGTGACTTAGATAACCATGACTTAGAAGAATGTGAGATGGGATATAGCAAGAATCAGAATAAACAAATAAAACAAAATTTGTAGTGATCCGACAAGTTGTGGAGGTTTGGTGTTAATGAAGGAGAGAAAGAAGGGCTTATCTCCACTTCAGAGAGACTGAGCCTGAGATATCCAAAAGACAGGCCTTGAAAGTGCATGTGAGCCTGGGGTTAAGCTCTAAAAGTTGCAGCAGAGATTTTCTCAAATACGACCTCCAGGCTGCATTTGAATTTGTACCATCTGTGGGGGAGAGAGCCCAGCCTGGTTAGTGAGAAACCTCCTTTTTCACTGTTACTGAATTTATGAAATTGTGTGCTAATTGGTGTATGATTTATAAATTTACATAACTGCATGCTACATAAGACAACACAGAATATTGAATGAGGTGATTTAAACCAGCAGAAGCAATGAAGTCTGCTCTGACTGGGTGGCTTTCCTCTGGAAAATGCTGATCCGGAGCTGCTCCCTGCGTCATTTGAAGGCCTGTCTGCTCACAGTGACAATCAATGTTTTACAACATTGTGACTCCATGTAGCTGAGAGATAACTACCTTGAGCATCTCTGGCATGGCTGTGTAGCACAGCTTTCATGGTGATCCCTGATGAGGGTGACTGCAAGCAGAATTCAGCTAAAAAAGAGCAAGAGACCAAACTTGGCCTAGTCGGTGTTGATGCCTGAGGACTCCCACAGTTATTCACAGGGGGTGGTGCAGCATCCCAGCTGCAGGAAGAGGATGGGCTGGTAGGGAACTGGGTGTGTTTCCCAGCTCTGGGGAAGCCACTTTACCACAGGATGCTGTGGATTCTGTGCTGAACTGTGTTTAGCACCACATCTCACAAGAGGGCTGTGACTTACGTGAGTGCCCATAGCAGAAGGCACTGGTTGTATCCACCAACAATTTGCCTGTGACCTGTAATCTTTAAGGGCAGAAGCATATGGGCCAGTCATTCCTATTGGACATGAGCTGAAGCTCTCAGGCTTCATGTATTTTGAGACTTGAAGGGGTCATTTCAGGCACTGAGGAGCTAAACTGGAGAAACTCAGATGTCACTGACAGATGAGGCCCTGGCATAGGTGAGGTGAGAGATGCCCAGATGGTCCCAGCAGACAAACTAATCCACAAGCTGCAGTGAGAGCCATAAATTCCTAGTTTCTTTAATTCAGGAGTTGTCCTGAGTATGTAAAACCCCCCACTTTTCACTAACCAGTCTTAGAGTGGTAGTTCATTGTGGTCTCCTGTCTACAGACAAGAGGAAAGTGAAAAGCTGAAAAAAGGTTATTTTTCCTGGTTGCTTACTGACAACCACATTAAAACCTTGAAGCACAGATTTGATTAAAGCACTTACCCAAACACAAAGTGTTGAGTATTATGAGCATTAAGAACAGTGTGGGCACTCCTTTCCTCTGCTGAGCCTGATAGTGAAGGAAAGGACAAGATGAATTCACAGACACAAAAGGTAGTTTTTTCTCAAATTAGGCATTGACTGTGAGGAAGTTGCATGGAAATTTTAGATGTGCCTTGTCAAAATCTTCCAGCCACATTCTTGCTGCTACAAAACTGCCTTATTTTGAGGCTGAGGTTATCTACCTTGAATTTCCAGCTGCTGGCCTTTGTTGTGCCTTTTAGTAGTGGGATTACAAAGTTCCCATGTTGTCACACACAGTGAGTACGCCAAAGGCAGTGATAAACTCCTGGTCCAGCCTTCTCTTTATTGAGATGATGTCCTTTATGCCTTGTGTCCTAATGTCTTTTCCAGCCCCTGGATGACTTGGAGGGCCTTCTCTAGCATTTATGCATCCTGAAGGGTTTACACTAGAGCAGAATACCCAGTTCCAGGTACTGCTGATGTGAAATTGTGACGGTGTGGCCTCATTTCTGCAGAGTCTTTCCTTTTTTGCCACTTTCAGGAGCCTTTTTTTGGAGGTGTCGGGCTGGGTTCCTGGTCTGGTTGCACTTCAGATCGTGGTTCTATTTCAGCAGAAATTCTGTAAGAAGTGAAACCAGGAGACCCTGCTAAATTTAGAAGAGTTGCAGAGGAAAGAATAATGTGAAGTAGAAATACCAAGCAGGAAAGAAAAAGATTGCAGGATTCAGTTTGGGATGGAGCATGGACTTGTGGGTGCAGTCTGTGAACTCATACACCTTGAAAACAATCTGCCAGACTTGATGGGATGGGGGAGACCCAGACAACACAAACTCACAGAAGGGGAAGAGTGAACAAAGCAGGAGGTGGTGATAACACTGATAGCAACAAAAACAGACGAGGAGACTTTCGAGCTGCAGGTGAGGCGGCGATGACATCTCTGAATTGCAGAGGAAATGGCTTTTTGTCAGTGGAGCTGGTGCCCCTCTATTTGCACTTGTGCCTTTAGCACAGGGATCTCATTACCAGAGAGTTTACTGGCAGATTGGAGAGATTTCAGTGAGGAGTAATAAAAATGATCAGGGACTGCTATAATTGACATAATGAGGAAACAAGATGAGAAGAGTCAGATATTTATAGCATGGGTGAGAGAGACAATTAAAAGGTGGGGTGGGAGATGGACTGGATGACCTGAAAGCCTTGTCTGCTTCTAATAAGTCTTTGTCATCTGCTGAATAGAGGACTTGAATTTACTGAGGCTGTCAATCTGACTCTTAACAGCCCTAACTTCCCATGTTGAAAAGCTCAGGTGGGTGTACTCTGGCTGTATTGGCACTGTCAGAATGTCACTGGTACTGTGCTTTGTTTAAAAAAGTAGTCATCACCCATGTTGTGGAAAAAAATTGACATGCTGACAGTAAAGAGAAAAAAATTAGGCCTTCATAAAATAAAAAGCCATAGAAGACCTTGCTGAGGGAAGGGCTGCCTGGGAAGGGTCTGCTTGGTGGTTCAGCTGATGATGCTGAGCACTTCCTGCTGCCCATGGGGCGGCCTGTGGAGAAGGAAGGTCCATGGGGAGGGAGCAAATGTGAGTGTTGTTCTCTGTGAGCTGGCACCCAGCTATGCACGCAGCTGCGCAAACCCGCTGCTCTCCGGGACACACAGATGTGCACAGGCTGTCATCCCCAACAGCTGCTGAGCTCCATGGACAGCTCTTGGAGCAAGTTTTGGGCCAGACATAAACCTGCCCATCCCACTGATGGGATGTGGCCACATGTGGGGGTTTCACTTCGTTTCCTACCTCATCCACGCATATTCCTGACCGGAGCCAGGGTCAGTGTCCAGGCAGTTTTTTAGAGTCCCAGGTTTGCTCCAGACCTTGGAGACTGCAGCAGGGTTGGAGGCAGCCAAGCTGGAGACATCTCAGTTCCTGGGTTGCAGTCAAATTAAAACACTGCTGTGGAAAGCAACGGGGCCATGTGTGTTGGAGGCACTTTGGGGAAATATCAGAGCGGTGCTTGTTGAGTCTGGTGGCAGAGTAGCCGCTCTGTTTTAATGATACCTGTGTGCAAAGGCCACAGCTGCTGTCATCCGTTTCACATTAGTCTGACTTTCACAGAGCAGACATAGCCTAGGGTGGTGGAAAGGAGAGAAAGGTGACTAAAAAAAAAAAGAAAAAAAAAAAAGCCATTCATTTTTCACTACTTTTTCCATCCCTCTGAGCTGCGATACAAGTCTCTGGCTGAGCAACAGTAATCTTATCCAGCGTACTGTTGATTTAAGCCTCTTGGATTTATATAACTTTTGAAATGGTAAACTATATTAATTTGCTGTGTTTTCAAGGGAAAGTTATTTATTGAGAGACATTTTTAACTCAAGTGCCAGGAGCCTTAAATCATTATAATAAATTCGTGCTATTCAGGGTTTCTTACATTGTAATAAATTTGTTTTAAACATGAATGAGGAGATCCATGATTTCTTTAATATACTGTTATGTATTTCCTTTCAAAATGACACAGCTCACTATATCAAGTGGGAGAATAATAGTGAGAGATTTACAGCACTTAAGAATAACACAGCCTGGGAATGTGACATGTGAACCAACGTGGGGCAGAGGGGCTGGAAGGTGCAGGGATCCCACCACTGCTCCTGGTGGCCCTGCCAAGAGTTAAGCAGCAGCAATGGGTCAAGATGAGCAAGTGAAAACCATATCTGGGTGGGAAGCTCCCTGCAGGGTGGGAATCACAGCACAACCTTGTATTTGCTTCCATCTTAACATGCAACGTGCCATCAAAGCACCTGGAAGGTGGCAAGGTCTGTCTGCTGTGACCTGGGAGGGTGTCTGCCCGACTGCTGCTACACTGGGATGGGATCTGAGACAGAGGTTTGCTTGCTCCCTTTTCCCAGGGGTGCCCTGTGGCTGTGGTGGTGTGTGGGGATCAGACCCCTCAGTGGTGGCCAGTGGATCCCTGGAGTGGGGTGAGGAGGCACCAGGTAAGCACTCAGATAAATTTCAGTCTCTGTTCTTAATCCTTGACCCCCCATTAAAGCCCTGCTGACCCTCTCGCTCACTGATGCACACATGGACAGCTGTGAGCGCAAGACAATAAAACTTGCAGCTGGCTTTACATCAAGTCCTCCCAGCTCCACAGGGAGGAGGAGCTGGCACAGACACAGCCTCGGTGGCGTCAGCATCCGAGGGCTGAGGCAAACCCACTTTGGCAGCGCGGTTGTGGCTTTTTTGGGAAGCAGGGCCCCTCTGCCCCCTGTAACATCTGCTGAACGCTTTTGTCCCAGCCTGCTTCATCTCATCATGAAGTGCTGCAGGAATGAGGTCTCATGTTTGTGGTGACCTTGGGATCGGGGTTGAGTGGGGCAAAGCATCACAGTGCCCAAAACTGCAAAGGCCAGTTGTTTTCCTAGTATGTTTTCTCATTACTGAGAGCAGTTACCCCCCTCAGATACCTAAAAGCCTTCCAGCTCCCCAAGGCACAGTCTTGCTGTACAGAAGTGAGGAGTTGTCCTGCCATGATGTGAAAATCTGCAGGTCTGGGTGCCTGTGTATGGAGACAAGAGTATTTCCCTGGCTGTAAAGGGTTAATGGGTCTTTGGTGGATGAGGCTGTAGCAGAGGGTAATTAAATGCTGCTACTTCCCTGGGGAAAGGGGATGGCCCTGCTGCTGCCCCTCACCTGGCTGCAGGTGAGATGTAGGACACTGAGGACTTCAGCTGCCCAGGGAGGCGGCTGACAGTGCACTGAGGATGTCTGTGGGCTGCTGGCATCACGGGGCTGGACAGCTCAGGAAAAGGGAGGAGGGGATGGGAGAGGGCCTCTCGTGCTTAGAGAAGTGATGGCAGGACCTCATCTGTCAGCGCAGAAAAATGTCTGGCCAATAAACTTGCCAAACGTCCCTAATAAAGGGCTGGATGTGTTATCATGTAGAATGGTTTTATAGGGGACAGCCATAAAACGTGCACATTGCCCTTTAAAATGCCAGGACAAGGATTGATTCCAGCAGGGTGGAGGGAGAGGAGGAGGGGAAATGAGGCTAATTGGAAAAGGGGGATAAATCTAGGGGCTCATTTCTCTGCTGTTGGTCCCCAGGGTGTCAAGGAGCAGTTAGAAAGTGGGATTCACTGCCTTATGGGCTGTGCTCGAGCCTGGGCTTCTCTCCTCTGTCCCCTCCACCCTGTGCAGTGCTGGGGTGTCCTTTCTGGCATCAGTTCCTGCTGCAGGGCTCTTGCAGGGAGCCTTGGTATCTTGCCTGATACCCAGCCCAGGGAAAGCTGTGGAGATACTTCCATCAGCTTCCTCCTCTTTTGTGCTTCTCCTTTTAATCTCAGGGGTCCAAAATCCGTTGCCTGCTCCTGGCCAGCTCCAGTAGCTGTGTCCTGCCTGCCCAGTGGCCCCATCACCAGCTCGTCTCTCCCTCTCTCAACACCCCTGTGTGTGAAAGTGCACCACTGCTGAGACATGAAACACACAGGTTTGAGCAGCAGTTTTGAGTACCCTGTTCCATGGACAGGGCACAGCCCATCCTGGGGGTGCAGGTGCCTGCGTGTGCTTTGAGCTCTGCTCGAATAAACAGGAGAGAGGAAGCTGGAGGGAGGCCCAGGCTGTGTTTAGTAGTGATCAATAAATATATTGTACTCTAGCTCACTTTTAATGCTGCAGAAAACAGGCAGTGATTTCACTTAATAAATGTAGACAGTGTTGTGGAGCTACAAAGAGCATCTATCCTGCAAGAGAGAATTTCTGCACCACAGGGCTGCTCGTGGCCAGTGCCTGGTGTTATCCACAGCTGAGGCTCACCAGCTGCCATGGGCGGAGGGGCCAGCCTCTGCTTTTCTGTTTTCTTGTTTCAACTTCCCTGGACAGAGACGCTGGGCAGCCAAACCCCCATGAGATCTGGCAGAGAGAGAAATAAAACCAGTCTCCACCTCAAAGTCACTGAAAGCCTTGTGGATCTGACCACTGAGTGGAAGGTGGGCAGGTATTGGAGAGGTGGAAAAAGAAGAGCCCGGAAAAGACAGATTTCTGTTGGCAAGGACTGCTTCAAAAAAGTTTGTCAGTGTGGATTATTTGGTATGTGCCAACTTGCCTGCCCACTCTGTGCCTGTGGCACTGCCGAATTCCAAACTTGCATAGTCCCTGGCAATCCACACTGGAACTGGAGGTGGCACCCCTGGGAGGGAGGTGGTGCAGGCAGGGTGCCTGTCTCCCCTGGCTCTGAAAATGCTCCTTGGCTCCCCATGGTGACTGACAGAGGTTTTGAATTCCCCAAACTGAATGATGCTCAGGTCCAGTTTTCATCCCTTCACACAGTCGTGAAGCTCAGAACAATGTCCAGGCTCCTGAGGTCTGGATTTGCTTCTTTGCTCCCTCTTGGCTCAGGCCCATCTCTCTACGGCACTCACCACAGTGAAATTTTCATCGAACACAGTTTTAGTTCTGGATTTGTAATTAAATTTAAGGGCTGGTAAATTTTGCTATGAACATTTTTCTGGCTCCCATCCTAAGCATTTGGTCTGTTCAAATAGTACTTAGTGTTTTGCAGATGCTGTTGGATGTTACGTTGCCAACCACAAGCATGAAAAAAATGTGTGATTTGGAAAAATACTAATGCATTTGAGGTCTTGTTTTTGCTTTTATTATTACGCTTGAAAGCTTTTTTCCAATGTTTGTTACAGTTATAAAGTTATGTGGCGCGTGGGAATATCCTCCTAGCACTTGACTCCAAGAGCTGTGACCTTTCCACTTCATCAAGCTTACGATCAAGCCATGGGCATGGCAGCACTGCCCATAATTGCTTTCTGAATTAAAACATTTCCTCCAATCTCCAGTAATAAGGAAAATGAAATCTTCAGGTGGGGTTTAGTAGCTCACCCTGAAAGAGTTCCATCTCACACTAAACGTTAAGCCACGTCGTGATTTCTGGGCACCTCTCTGCTTTGAGACCCGTGGGAGAATTAACTCAAATTCATTTTTAAAGGGGATTAATTAAACTGAATCAGGACTCTGTTTCAACAGTCAGAATTAAGATAAGTTGAAGCAAGACCCCTTCAATTAACCAAAAGAGATGAGAGACCTCTTTGACATCAAATGAACGTGCCTGAGGAGCTGCTCGTGTGGTGTGACCAGTCCTTTTTACGTATTTTTAATTCAGACTGAATGACCTCATGTAGGATGGGATGTTAAGACTGGGTGTGCTCACACTGGGAATATCTGCCTTCCCAGGCGTTTTGTGCGGGGACAGGAGGTGTGCAAGAAGCAGGTTGCTCTTTAAAATGAGACACTCAGCCCTGGTCTGCTAGGAGTCCAGTGATGCCCTGGAGCTTTCACAGGTTTAGCAACAGACACACACTTTAAGCAAAATCAAAATTGCAAGCCTTTCATCAAGGATGGGAAATCTCAATAGAGAAGGTAAACTGGAGGTAAGACCTCCAAAACTTCTGTTGTCTGACCAGGTTTTGCACCACAGGACTTTGACTGGGATCTCTTTGTTAATTTATGGGGAGCAGAGGGGTTAAAGTTTAATCAGCTTTTGTGTACATGGGGAAAAATTTTACTTTTGAGTAAAGACGCAGACTCATTTAGCTAATTAGATACCAAGGTGATGTGTGCACTATGTACACTTCTGACAGTTTCTTTTTCTTATCTCTGCCATCAGTTACTTGGCTGTGAAGTCTGATGTCTGAAACTCTGCCAAGACTTCTGAATGGAGTCCTTTGTGTGGGATTTCTCCACCTTTTAGTTCCCATTTCAGAGTATAAGAAGTTTTCTGTTTACTTTTATCTTTTTCTTTCCTTACTTTCTGTTTTATTCTAACTGAGGATCTGACACATGATTTACTCTCAGTGTCTTGGAGACACTCTTTTAGTATCTATGGACACTTCTTTTTAAGAGGAGAACTGGCCAATCCACTTTTCTGCTGCAGAGGGGCTCAGAGTGTAGTGAGAGTAGGAGAAGCTCATGAAATTGTTCCTTCAAGCATTGTGCCAGTGTGTATTCCTAACTGGATTTCCCTAATATCCAAATAAAACTGTTAAGCGCTGGAGTGTGGGGTCTCTGAGGATCATCCCTTGTCTCGGAGCTCAAGATCCAGCCATGGCATGAACCTCCCAGTGGGCCTCACTGTAAAGGCCAGCTGGGGAAGGACAGATTCCCACCACGCCACCCCAAAAATCACTTGCAGTCTCCTGATCAACAACCCAGAAGGCAATGTAAGACACCAGACTTGCAGAAGAACTACCCAAGCACCTTCTAGAAAATGCCAAGAAGAGGTTTGGGCCAGCCTCTTTGGTCCTCTGGAAAGCTAGGGCAGCCAAGGTGGGATGCTGGGGAGTCATGTGGATTGTGGGGTCTGTCAGGGTCTCTGAAATCCCTGAATGGGTTGTGCTGCATTGAGGGGCTGCATTGAGGGGCTGGGCCTGCTAAGGACATCCAGAGTGGTTTGCTAAAGGTCGTTTAGCAGGTCCTGGGGGAGCTCGAACAAACCCCACAGGTCACTGCCTGCTTTCACACAGGCCTGTGCATCACACAGCCTCTCCTGGGTCATTCCTGCTGGACTGGTACGGTGCTCTCTCACCGCAACACTGAGCCGGGGACTGAAGGACATGTGAGGATATCTTGTGGGAAAAATGACCTGCAGGAGTAAACCTCCCAGGAACAGCCTGGGAATTGGTATTTCTGCTGGTCCTGGGCAGGGAGGCTGGGGACTTTCCCATCCCTTCACTAAAGGAACAGCACAGAGTTTTCTGAGCTGGAAAATTAAACTCTTTACATCAGACGAATCCAAAGCCAGGAATTAATTTTGGAAGAAGAGTTCCCTATTTTACAAACTCCAGCTGCATCCGACCAGGTTCAGTGTGGCTTTGCTAAATGCTTCTCTGAGCCCTGACAATCTTTGGAAAGGAACGTGGTCCTCCCCGCCAGCTCCCCAAGAAGGTGAGCGTCAGCACGGGATGTGATTTCTACAACTTCTGCACAAAGCAGCTTAGCAATGGGCTCACTGGCTGGTGCAAAAACCTCCTGGTGCTCCACTTCGCTGCTCTTTCCTGAATGTCAGCCACGGCTTTGCAGAGAATTGTTTGCAAAAAGGCAAATGAGTCCAAAGAGAACATAGTAAATGTAGCCTGGCATTGTACTGGGGATTTTTAGGGTGAATGTACTCCCTTCCCTCTAATATTAGCCCTGTCCTGTGCAGAGTGTGCTCTGGGCCAAATGCCTCAGGGGCAGACTTATCACTTTCCCACTTGCCATCACCTCCCCCTCGATGGGATATGCCTGCTTGGTGCATGGGACTGTACCAAGACACAGCATGAAGTCCTATGCATGAATACAATGTTCTCACAAATGAAACTGGGGTTAAAATCTGTTATTCTTACTTTTAAAAGCTGATGTTATTGTCTTTTCCTTGTAGAAGCAATTGATTGATCAAAGGCTGCTTACACAGAGTTTGTTTTGAGATGAGGTTAAGAAAAGAGAATGCCTGGACAGGGTAAGGGGTTGGGAAGCAAGAGATTTTCTGAGGTTTGCAGACTGGGATGTGAATTTCTCAAGATTTAAGGGGACTTGCAGTCAAGGGGCTTAGCTGAAAATGTTTCATTGTGACACAGAGCACACAGACTCATTATAGCCTGCTTCCCAGTTCTGGTTGTCATAGAAAATTCCTCAGGAGGAAAGAGCCATTCCCAGGAGCATCAGGATGTTGGAGGAGACAGAGATGTGCTGACTGAGCAAGGGTGGTGAAGCTGGCAGTGTGACCAGAGAGGAGAGGCGCTGGTGTCTGATTTGGATCACAGGATGATCCGGGTTGGCAGGGACCTCAGGTGGTCTCTCATGCACTCTCCTAATGGCAGGGCCAGCTCTGAGATTGCACCAGGTTGCTCAGGGTTTTATCCTGGTGGGTCTTGTAAACCTCCAGGGATGGGGATGGCATGGGCTTTAGGATGGATAGGCTGGCTGGGCAGCCTTTGCCCACACTTGGCCATCTTCATGGGGAAGAATCTTTTCCTTATATCCATCCCACACCTCTCTTGTCCCTGAGCATAGCTCAGAGCAGCCCCCCAACACCTGCAGAGTCTCATCCTTTCTCCAAGTCGTTGCTGAAGAAGTGAATCTGGACTGGTCCCAGAACAGACCATGCAGTATTCCTTCTACTGCTGGCACTTCAGAGATCTGGTGGAGAAAATAGCTTTTTCCCTCCCTCTGTGTCACGAGCCATGGGCTGTGGGGACAACCCAGATGTTTATCATGTGGGCTTGGCTCATCCAGCCAAAGCTACAAGATGCCTTTTTTGAAGCAGCTAACATCCATGAGAGCCAGCTAAATTTGATGGCTATTTTCACCAAGTATTTCCCTCTCCTCCCTCACC
The DNA here is from genome assembly GCA_018881555.1 of Amblyornis subalaris. Taxonomy (NCBI): domain Eukaryota; kingdom Metazoa; phylum Chordata; class Aves; order Passeriformes; family Ptilonorhynchidae; genus Amblyornis; species Amblyornis subalaris. The sequence continues at coordinate 550,470 of JACAXG010000204.1, read as the reverse complement.
CTCATTCCCTCTGCTCTCTCACCAGCAAATAAAGGGAGAAGAAATGCTCATTGGAGTCCAGCTGGGCAAAGCCAGACTGAGCCATAACCAGGTGAGGCAGTCTTTATTGGGATCAGAGGGTTATGGAAAACAGAGTGCAGAAATGCTAAGAGGAAATTACAATTGCTCCCTTTTAATTTTTTTTTTCCTCCCTCTCCTGTCACTGGTTTTTCCTCCTAGGTGTTGGGGTCTTTCCAGAGGCAATCGTTACTGTTAATGATTTTAGCTTGTTGGCTATTATCACATTTGTGCCTGGGGACTGCAGCTGGCTATCTGGGCTCTGGCAGGCCTTGACAGCAATCAGCTCCTTCCAGCTTCACACTAATTTTCTCAGGGGAGCTCAGAAGAAAATACTTTTTCGTTCATTTTTTCCCCCCTCTTTCTGCGTGTCCCTCCTTTCCCACTTTCCTGCGTCTGGCCTCCCTTCTCTGGGATGCTGTGCCCCAGGAGCGGGGACATGCAGGGGAGTCTGGTGGAGAAACCCACAGGGAGGTGTGGGGCATTTGGGTGTATCCACAGGGGGAAACACCTCCAGGGAAGAAGCAGCCTGGCTTTTGTTGCCCAGGCTGTGTTCGGGCCCCGGTTTGCATCGCTGCTGATCCCACAGCTGTTACAGAGACAAGGAGGGATCATTGCGGTGATTTCATGAAAAGTGTACGTGGATCTTTTTCAGTGGCTGAGCCTGAGCGCAGAGCTCTTACAGCCTTGAGTTTAATATTCCCTTTTTTCCCTCCATCATCATTTTATATTATTCAAACCAAATCAGACAGCCTTTGAAGAACGGCTCAAAGCCTTTTTTCTTACTTTCTTTTCTTCTTCTTTTTTTTTTTTTAAAGGTGGGAAAGAGTGGGAGCCACCTGGTACATTTCCTTTCTCAATTCAGTGATTTTATTCACTGGGGAAGAGATCACTTTGCATCTTGTTCTTTAAAGGAGTGTAAAAGGCAGGTAAGATCTGTATTTCTAAAAGCCCCAAAAGATAGTGCTTTTCTGTAAGGCTGACCAGCATCTTCCTGGCACTGAAAAGCAGCCTGCCTGGTGGAAATGTGACGACTCATGTGGGGAAGGGCTCTGCTCTGGAACCACTGTTACACTCAGAGCTGCTTAGCAAAATCATTGCTCTGAGGGATTCCAGGCTAATCTGGCAGGCTGAGAATCTCCAAAGACTACTGAATCAGGTGAGGTGGCCATCAGCAAACAGGTTGCCCAGGTATCAGTTGCCTTCTGGAGGGTTTTTGGTGGTGGGCACTGCTTTGACAAGGGGACCTCCTCCAAGGGAAAGTGTGTTTCCTGCTGGAGAAGCGGCCTGGAAGCAGCGATCCCAGGGTGCAGCTTGTCAGGGGCTGAGGTGACTGCTCTCACAGTTGTCTTGGGACCCACCAGGTGCCTGGTAAAACCATCTCCTCCACAGTGTGTACAAGACAGCTTTTGGCCCTGCTGAAACTTGGAATTGTGAAGGCTGAGAGGCTCTGCAAAGGGATTTCACCCAACTTCCCACTGACACCACTGGGACACTGGTGCTCAGTTGGTATTTTCTCAAAAGAACCATTTTGACTTTAATCAGAGTTAAAACACACTCTGAAACGTGGCAATTTAATGACTTTACAAACATCATGCTGTCACACTGTCCCCCACCTCTTACGGGTGATAGGGGCACTGTGTGGCATTGCCCGAGGATGTCCTGGATGCTTTTGCTTACTTGCCACCTTCCTTTTCCCACAGTTTTGGGGAGCAGAGGAATCCCCGACAGAGAGTCATGTTGTCCACCAACTCTCTTCTTCGTGCCCTCTTGCTCCCACTTAAAAGGCCCCTCCTTTGGGCTTCTTCAGGGCAGGCAGTGGCCCCACGTGGTGGTGGGGGAAAAGCAGAGATCACCAGTGCACTGAAAATGCGGAGCTTCCTCTGGATCTTCCCTGTGCTGCTCAGGACCTTCTGGACCTGCCCAGCTCCACTGCTCTCACCAGCCTGAGAGGTGTATAAAACAAGTCATCAACCCCAAAGGTAATGGCCTCTCTGGGCAGGCTGCCAGTCATTTAATGTCTTCGCTAATCATCTAGAAGTGCGAATAAACAACATGTTAATGAAATGTGTGGGTGAAGCTAAACTGGGAGGAGCTAGAGGGGCTGGTTTGGACAGTGGAAGTAAAACAAAAATGTTTGGGGAGGCTGGAAAGACAAGCAGGGAATTATAGCTTGATGTTTGGCTTGGGAATAACATGAATACCAGTGTGCAGGGAAGCAGAGATAAAAGGTCACGTGAGGACTTTAGGTGCCGGGGGGGGGGGGGGGAAGAGCAAATGCAGCTTCTCTCTGTCACACAGCCCAGCTGCAAACTCCTGAAAGTGGGGACAGAGCAGTCTGTGTCCACAGAGCCATGGACACAGGAGCACACCTCTGGAATAGTGCGTGTTGCCTTTGGCCAGGAAGGTGTTGGGAAGACAGGCAGCAAGGTGGAGAAAGAGTAAAATCATGAGGAACGCCTGAAACACTACAAAAAAGTCTGTGTCCCACATGACTGGCCTTTGATGGCCACTATCAGGCCTGTCTGAAATAGCAGCCCATCAGGGGGAGGGAGGCACTTGGACAGAAAGGAGGCTTTTTACTCCAGTTCCCTCTGCCAGTTCCTAACAGCAAGAGCTGCTCACCGTGGGCTGTAGGGAGAGTCACATTACTTCATGTAGGGAGGGTCTAAAGAGTGCAGTTTCCTTAACCCAGCTAACTGGGGGCCAAGGGGGGATCCAGTGGTTCCCCAAAGGTACCCCTGTGGGCAGAGTGGAGGAAAAAGCTTTATGGCAATCCTAGAACAGAAACAAACTGGTGTAAGCACGCCTAGTGTGAGGAACCTAGAGGTAGTTCTCCAGCCTTTTGTGATGATGGCTGGCAACAGCCTCACCTGGAAAAAAGAAGGCGCAAAGAAGGAGCATGTTCTGAAGATGCCCCTGCACCGGTGTTGGACATTATTATGGTGATAAGAGAGGCTGAACGGGTTCAACAGCAGGTCCTGCAAGTCCTATGTGGACAGAGCTTATACTCCAGGTGTCCAAAAAGGAGATGGCCAACAGCCCAAGGGACCAGTGTGGAGGCATTGGAAATACAATCATAGATTAGCCAAAATCGTCTGAATTAGAATTTTCAAGTGACATTTCTGTTGACATTTTTGCCAGATATTGGAAGATTTTGAACGTGCCAATTCCCTTTCACCCTTCCTTCCCTTTGTCTTCCCCTGGCAGGAAAAAAAAAAAATCATCTTAAAAAGAAAGTGGATGAATATTTAATAAATAAAAATGTGCAGCCAGTTCTCTGCTCTGTTCACTACAGAATAGCTGTTGCCAGAGCAGGTAAGATGACAGCATGAAATTAGTCAATGTGTTTGTTGGCTCATCTTTCAGCTGAAAAACAGAAAAAATTTGTGATACAAGGGACCTGGAAAGAGATTGGCCTGAAATTCAGTCCCAGGTGTGGACTCATTGATTCCAAACCAAGGGATTTTAAGGGGAAAAACGGGTGGCAAAGGCTTAGTTCAAGAAAATGCTCCACATAAAGGCATCAGAAACATACCCATGACAGAAGGACTTATCTGAGTGAGGAGTTTAAAGACAAAGCAGAGTGGGAGATTTACTAGGAAAAGCAAGAAAGCCGCCTCTCTCATCTCTGGTCCTGGCTTGGGTCTTTCCATGTCCACCCACCTCTGATGCTTTTGCTGCTCTCTCAGGGAGGGAAAATAAAACAAGTCATCAACCCCGGAGATCGCAGCCTCCTGGGCAGGCTGCCAGTTGTTTAATATTGCTGCTAATGATCTACAAGCAGAAGTAAACAGCATGTTAATGAAATGGGTGAAGGGGGCTGAACTAGGGAAAGCTGCAAGAGCTGGTTCAGACAGGAAATTAAACATAAAGGTTTGGGGAGGGTAGAAACTCACCAGGGGCAATCAGGACAGAATTGGTCTGGGGGTGGTTCAAGGGGATGTAACAGTCAGAAGGGTGAGGAAAAGAAGGATGGAACAGTGCTGGGAATCTGGCCCGTGGCGAGCTGCTGGTGGAGGCCCCTCAGTAGGAATGAGGAGACAGCTCCGCGTGAGAGAGGTCTGGAGTGGAAGTTGCCTGTCAGCAGTGTAGCCCAGCCTGTTGTCGCCTCTCCACCACGGTGACTGCCCATGAATTTACCTCTGGCTCATGGGAGAGAGCCTGACCTTGAACAATTCCGTGTCTGGAATTGCTTTAGCCCAAAGCTCTTTTTCATAATAACCAACCAAAAGGAAATGTACTTGTCCAACATCATTGCGTGGGATTGAATCAGGGTGACTTGAGCCTAGCCCAGAGAGCCAGCTGTGAGGAGTGCAAGCTTTATGTGGGCATAGCAGATCTGGGACTAGCTGGATTTATGGATCTTGCTTGTCTTGAGTGTAGGTAGTGGCAGATGGAAGCTCTCACGAGTGCCACTACCCCAAGCCAGCAGTGGGATAAGTTTGTTAGCATCCAGTCCTTGTGTGGGCTGCAGGGAGGGGGAAGTCCCTTTGAATAAATGGTCCCCCCCAACCATTTCATTTCTCCTTTTTTTTTACCCCTCCCTCCCCCTCATTTGAAATTCATTGGCTCTAATTGCAGAGGTAGTCAAACTTTGGCTGCGTCTGAACTGCAGGTCTTGGAGGGGACTCGCACGCTAGACAGCGAGATGAATGATTTATTATTATATTATTATTTATTCATTTAAATTCATGAATGCTTATCCAAATCCAAAATTGCCCAATTTCATCCAGATCTGAATTTATAGATTTTCAGGCCAGATGGGACCGCTCCGATCAGCAGCCTGACCTCCGGCATCGCGCAGGCCAGGGAACGCCACCCGGCAATTCCCGCGGAGAGGGGAAGATGCACTGCTATGTAAATCAGCATTATCGAGCTCACTGGCTTCTCTGAAATGGTCTCCAGTGGAATCTGTGAAATTGCCCGGTGGTTTGCAGCTCTGCTTCCCAGGACGTGGCTGTGCATCGCAGAAAAGGCAGTTTCTGCTCTGCCCCTCTGTCTGGGAGTCGGCTGTGGAGAGGGATACCAGCGGCAGGCAAGGGCCAGGGGGATCAGTCACGCCCTCCCTACAGCTGTGGGATGGTGAAAAATACGCAAGACTAATAAAAGTCCCCATACTGCTGTCACGAACGAGCGTTTGAGATGGCTTATGTGAAAACGTAAACATTATGTGCTAATGTGGAAAAAAGTTGATTTGGCTACAGAGACTTCCAGGTGCCCAAGGGAAGCGAACTCCCGACGCCAGGGTGGGCCCTGCCCAGCCAAGCGTGGTGGCTGGTGGCTCGGGGCAAGTCTGCATGGACATCTGAGCACAGAGAGCTGTGGGCTTCACTGTTCCCGTTTCTTCTCTCTGTGGGAATGTCCTGTTCAATTTCCTGACTTGTTTTACTAAATGTGTTGAAGTTCCTGTGCAGTGACATGCCACAAAACTTCAAAAGCCAGTAGCAGTTTCTGTGGGTTGCCAGGGGCTTTGAAAGGGGTTTGGGGTGTGTTTGGGGAAGAAATTGGGAAGTTGCATAGGAAACAAGTGAGTGATGGGATCCAGCCTACCCTAGAGAGCGGGATAAGTATCCCATTTCCTAGAAGTTCATTAAAATGTATCTGTCCACACCCCAAGCAAGTGTCAGAAATCAAGAATTTACCTCTGGCAGCAAAAACAAGATAAAGGAAATCCCAGAGAGATTATTTTATTCTCTGTCCAAAGACTTTGTGGTTTTGCTGTAAACCAGCTACTTGGAAGAATTTCTCATCTCTCCAGACATACAAACATTGAGTCCCTTCTCTTCTTCGCAGAAGGGTCTGGGAAGAGACCATGTCTGCTTGGCTGTACTGCCACAGGTCCTGCAACCTGGACAGCAAGTGCAGGCTCTGGCATGGGTAGGCAGGTCGAGCAGGGAGCCCTGTTCTGCCTTCAGGCAATGGTCCCATCCTGCCAGAGTCCTGGTTTATTGGGCTTTTAGTGAGAGGAAACCCAAAGCTTGAGAGCTGTGTTTGCACACTAAAGTCATCTTTTGTAAGAGCATATTTATCCTCAGAAGCCCATTAGATCTTTCTCATCCACCCAACTTGTGTTCTTCTAAAGCAGAAACCAGGAAGAGATTTGTGCTATGCAGGTTTGTAGGTGGTTCTCATGTCTCCTCCTTGGCTCAGATTTGTTATCTGCCAAATGGCAGTAATGATTCTGGTTGTTTGCTCTCTGTGGTCTCGTGGTGACTAGAGCTGGCTTGGTGAGTTCAGCGAGAAAGACATGTCAGCCTTGCAAAATGAATAATTGTTTTGAGTATTTTAGCACGCATGAAACACAAGCAAGACAGAGAGAAGAGACCCTAGTGGTTTGTGCTGCAATCATTATCTCATGTGGCCCTTCAAAGGAGCCCCAAAGACTTCATACACTCTTTAACTTTCAGAAATTCAAAGGCCACCTTATCCAGGATCAAAAGACAGAACCATTTCAGTGGTCCACAGCAGCAATTAAAGATTAGAAGCGTTGTGGCTTTCTTTTGCAGTTCAGGCTGGTGGAATTGAAAGAAGGAGGGTGCAATCATCAGCTGGATGTTGTCCAGGACTCTGAGGCTGCATCTATACCTGTAAATTAACTGTAGCTAGGTCTGCTCTCTTGTGTAGAGGCCAGCTGGCACAGGATATCCTGCATCTGTACTATTGAATTCTCTCACCCTCCAAAAAAGGGGGATTGCATCCAAATTGCCTACTGAGAATGGGCACTAGTCTGTGCTAATTCCCAGGCTGTGTCTAGGCATCATTTGGGAACCTCATAGCTAGATTGTGCCAAAAACATGCCAGGTAGTGTTTTAACAACTTACAATACAGAAGATCAAGTTCTAATGTCCAGGGACATTTTCACAACTGTCTGTTCTGGTGGGAAGGATGTAGTGTAGGAGTTTGTTTTAATGCTTTATCTCAAATATTTCCAGGTTCTGTGAGCACTGCTGATCAGTCTCTTGTCCTCAGGTCCCCTCTGAGGGTCAGTGCACTCCTGGGATCTTCTTCTTTGCCCACAGGTTTGTTCTGATCTCTTGGTCACGGTGACACAGGTGGATTTGCCATGCTGTGGGCAAAACAGAAGCAAAGGGGACTCAGGAGAGAATCTGATACTGCAGAGAACTTCAGAATAGCATTGAGGCCATGGGAGTTGTCAGAAGTTGATCTTTCAGATCTGCAGTATCTTTCCAGGCTGGTTTATGGAGAGGCCTCAGGAGTGCTGAAAGTAATCCTGGGGCATGGGGGCTGCCTGAAGGATATGAAATAGAAACTGCCACTGCTGTGGAGAAAGTTCGTGCCATAAAGCCATCCACTGTACAGATTTGGTGATTGCACTTTCATGTGCAGCCTCAAAAGTGTCTGACCCAAGAGTGTTTCCCATCTTGTAGGAGAAGCTGGCATTATGGTGCAGGATCTGGACTCACATGCGCTGTAAGCTGATGGCATCTCCCTGGTCCAAACCTGGGGTCGAACGAGGGGAGGGTCACAAGTTTGGCTGTGCAAGCTGTGATGGTGGCTGTCAAAGGCTCTCCGGGAAGGAGTGGGGGGTGAGCCGACCCCTCTTGCCCTCCTTGACACGCAGCACCCCGCTAATGGCAGCAGAGATGACTTTCTGCTAATGCAAATGTTCACAGCTGTATGCTGGATGTTGCTGAGTGGATAATGGCTGATGAGTTTGCCTGTAGACAGTCACTCCACTACCAGTGTGTAATTAATTGCTATGTAAAGTGCTCTGAGATGCGGTGCTGCTGAAACGCCGGGTGTATAAATGCCATCCCCACACAAAAGGGAACAACATGCAAATTCCCTCAATATATTTTTAAATGCGAGCATTTTTCAGCTGTTTGCTCTTTTGTAAAATTTATTAGGCCCCCTCCTGGGAACGGGGAGGCAGCAAGGGCAGCGCACACGGATGAGCTGGCTTCCAGGGGCTCCGACTGTTCGTGCTGCTCAGCCCCAGACTCCGGGGGGGTCATCTGTTTTTCTTCTCCTATTCCTTTAACCTCTGTTTCATTTTTGTTTCCCCTTTTGCTTGCTTGCTTGCTTGCTTGCTTGCGTGGTGAGCTGCTGCCTGCCTGCCTGGGGAGGGCAGCAGGGAAGGAGAATGCTTTTTGTGCAAAGGGCGGAAGCTTGTAGGGGCTCCAGCCTCTGTTTCCTTGCGAACCAGAGGGGTTCTTGTCCTGCTTCCTAAGGAAATGTGTTGTCCCAACTGGATGCAACCCAGACAGAGGTGGTTTCAGGCCACCAGGAGCTGCAAAGTCAGCGTGGTGTGGTGGCAGCAAAGAGCAAAGCCCTGCCTGGCCATCTTCAGAGGTCTAACGCCAGCTCTGAGGAAGCAGTGGGAAGGACAGAATGTCTTCCCTGGAAATAAGTCTGTCACAAGGAGATTGACAAGTCCCATCAAGGTGGCCTGAATGGAAGGCTATGAAATCTTGAGTGCTACGAATTACAGGAAGAAGGCAAAAGGACTCACTGCTTCCCATGTGGCAGAGAGGGGAGCACAGCCGGTGAAAATATCACACAAAAGTTTGAAACAAAAAATGAGAAGTTGTTCTCCTTGGGGCATACAGTCCTTCTAGGGAATTCATTGTGACGGTGAACAACTACCATGCAAACAGGTTAAAAAGAAGTAGAGTAGTTCGGGTCCACTGCTGACTGTAGGACACAACAGTTTGCTTGCTCCTAAACATCCAGCTGCCAGAAGTGTGGAGAATATGTGGGGGTGTGGATGTGTGGCAGTTCTTGCAGTCGTTTCCTAGGTCTCTGTTGCTGTTAAATGGAGAGAAATAGGATATAAAGACTATATGGACTGGAAATCTATGTTTCTTTTATGTGCTGATATTTGATAGATTGAGCAATGGGTAGTTGACAGATCTTGGACAGAAATTATGAGCAGGAAATCTGTTTAATGAGCACTTTCCTATGGCATTCCTGAGAAGGCAGTCATAACTTAGATGCAAATTAATGTTTCCATCAATGGTCTGGAAATACATAAAAACAACAGTGCTGGCTAAATTGTACAGATAACCTAAAGTTTGGAGGAGTGATTAATATGGCTTGAGAATGTGTGTAAGGGGCATCAGCACTCCAGGCATGTAGAACACACATTTTCACAGCATCAAACTGGGAGACAGAAAAGGAACCAGGAGGACAGGTGCAAGCCGTGGGCTGGTGAACATCAGCATCACAGAGCAGCTGGGGTTGGAAAGCGTCTCTGGGGATTATCTTCTCCAACCCCTTCTGCTCAGAATAGGGTCAGCCAGAGCACGTTGCTCAGGAACATATCCAGTTGTGTTTTGAGTATCTCCAAGGATGGAGACTCTCCAACCTCTGTAGCAACTCGTTGCAGTGTTCTAGCATCACCACAGTAAAAAACGCTTTTTCTTGCATTTAGATGAAACGTCCTGTATTTCAGTTTGTGCTTTGTGTCCTTTCACTGGCACCACTGGGAAAATTCTGAATCTGTCTTCCCTACTTGCTCCCACCAGATATTTATACATATTCATAAGATCCTCTTAAGATCCCCTTCTCTTCAACACACTGGCCAATGCAGCTCCCAGTCTTTCCTCACACACCAGAGGCCCTAGTTCATTCATTGTTTTTGCGGCCCTTGTGGGGCTCATTCCAAGATGGTGTTCACTGTCTGGTACTGGGGAGGCCAGAGCTGGACACAACACTCCAGATGTGTCTCACCTGTGCTGAGTAGAGGGAGAAGATCTCCTCCCTCCATCTGCTGTGAATGATCTGCCTAATGCAGCCCAGGAGCCTGTTTGCCTTGTTTCTGGCAAGGTCACACTGATGGCTGATGGTCATCAGCTTGGGGTTCACCAGGACCCTCAGGTCCTTCTCTGCCAAGCTGCTTTCCAGCTGGCCAGTCCCAATGTGCAGGATCCCTCCGGAAGGCAATGGCTCTGAAGGAGATTCAGAGGTCCTAAAGGAAGGTCCTTCATCTGGACCTGTATGCTCAGTGTGATGGTGGGACCAGCTGATGTCAACTTGAAGGAGACTGGTAAAAGGACAGGACTAATTTTGCCTTCAGAAGGGGTCAGACAACAGAAACCCATCTCCAATCTGGGGACATGTGCTTTGTTAAGGAAAACAAGAAATTGGAGACCATGCAGAAACCCACACAAATCTGGGCTGGAGAGAATGATTCCAAGAGAGCAATTTGTTCAGCTCATCAGCAGGCTCAAGTGGCAGCTTGCTGTGTGTGTGCACCTGCTAGAGAGGACTCTTAAACCTCCAAGAGGAAGAAAGGCACAAGACAGACCGGTGCCCACAAGCTGAACACAAATAGATGTGGGCAGGGACCCAGGCACTTTTTTTGTTGGTCGTTATCTCCGGAAACAAATTGCCAAAGGTCTTGAAAGAGATTTCACCTGGTAAGGTCTTTGACTCAAGACTGGGTAGCTGCAGTTGAACCCAGCCTGCCAGGTGGCTCACTGGGTGCTGTGATGTCCGAGATTGAAGGCTGGGCTCCTCTTGCTGTGGCCTTGAGCTCTGACTAGAGTGTTCCCTGAGGTGGTCATGAGCACAACACGAGATGTACAGCATTTGCCTGCTCTCCACATGTCTGACAGGCCGTGTGTAGCCTCCCTTGATGGGTTTTACCTGCACAGACTAGAATTTCACGTAGTTCAGGGGGGAGGAATAGCGGGTGAGAATAGTGCAGAGGGTGGATGTCACGGATGTTACCTGGGCATCGAAGAGATGCCATCCCTCACAGAACAGCAAGAGCCCTACAGAAGGCTGCTAGGGCGCCCCAGGGGACAGCTGGCTGGCTGCAGTCCTTCTGTCTCAGGGAACGGGAGAGACCAGGAGAAAGAGGCTGTCATTATCTTTAAGCACTGATTGGCTACTGAACTTAAAAGGAAGAATCTGTGGCATCTTCACATGGCATGAGAGTCACTATATTGCAGTCCTGGGGGATTTCTCAATTGTCATGCCACTTCTGCTTGGGTTTTCCTTGGGATTTCAGCAGTTGCTGGCAATACCAGTGTTATTATTCCACAGGTAGTAGCAGGTGTCCTGTGTAAGGGAAACCATTTACCCAATGATGACCAGACCCAAAATTCTCAGCCAAGTGCCTCTTTAAGCCAGCAAGTGCCACTACCCATTGGTGGCCATAGTTTGCTTCCTGCAAACAAAGCAGAAATAGAGTTGCAGGTCTGTGATGGGGAGAAATTTATAGGCACAAATGTCTTTTCCTTCTTCAGTGCTTTTTACTCATCACCCACAACAGCTTCTATTTCTAACCCTGTGTTTAAAAAAACCCAAAACAAACCCCTGAAAGTCAATATTTATTTTTCAGTCTCCCTCTCCCCTGCTGTTCGTCTCTGAATTTAATGCTTTTGAAAGGTGAATGATTGACGATTTACTGAAAATGAAGTTAAAATATAAATAATTCCACGATTTCGCTGCTGTATTAAGCAGGCATATGAGAAAAGCCCAGAAGACCAAGGTTGGCTTTTATTATTAACAAGGAAAGAAATTAAATTTAAATAAATGTAATATTTATTAAAATTTCCTTTCACGCTGTTACCTGAGGTTCATAAAACTTTTGAGCTGTGTCAGCTTTGCACTCCCCAGTACACTGAACTCCAGGGAAAACTATAAGCAAGTTCTTAAGATCAATGCAAACTACTTCTCCATTACTCAAAAAAGGGAATTTTAACTATTTTTGAAGGCCCCAGGACTCCACTAATCCAGATATAAAGACTTTTTTCACCTTCAAACTTCACAGTTTCAACTACCCTTTCACCTTCTCCCATCCCCACCACAACACACACAGGCCTTTACACATTGAGGTGAGTGACTACACATCCTTTAACTCAATTTCCATCTTTCCCATGGCTATTTGCCAAGTGGAATTTGCCAAAAGGTGGAGAAGACTGCTCTGAAGCTGCCCCTGTGCCCAGCCTGTCCCCATGGCAGTGCCAGTGCCAAGGAGAAGAGATGTAAGGCTCTGCTAGGTGGGGATTACCAGTTGATCCAGGTTTGGATTTTCAAGATCCTGTAGGACTTGCTTTGGTGTTTTTAATGAAAGCAGACCTGTGTTAAAGTAGTCTCATCTGGAACACAGTTGCAGACCAGTCCTGGCCTTCAAAAACCTCCCTACTTATGCCATGCAGACACATTCATGCTTCTAGAGCTTGATGGAGCACGGCTGAGTTCTTCCTGAAAATGGAAGAAATCAGGGAGAGGAGGAGAAGTTTTAACAGCAGATGCTCAGCTTTGAGGGTGTGGGGCTAGAGTCTTAGCCCTGTCCTTGGGTCCAAGTTTTCCTTCACATCAGCTGTGTGGACACCTATTCCTAGGGTGTCTGTCGTCGGAGGGAACCTGGGGGCCACATGGGGAGGAAACACCAGGCTGAGCCCTGTCGTGTGGGCTGAGCTGTGCCCAGGAAACTGCTCTGAAACGACTTGACAATCAATTGCCCTTTTGTCAGAGGCGACCTACAGGTAGCCTGGAGCCCACGCTGCCTCCAGCACAGTGTGGTGGCCACAGTACCAAGCCTTCATCATCTCTCTGGTGACAGCAGCACAGAACTGAGCACTTGTTTGTCTGGGCTGAGCATCCTGAACGCAGCCAATGAATGTCATGCAGAGTGCACCTCCAGTTCGGTTTGGGAGGTAGGAAAAACGCAGGGATGGGCGAGTCATCAAAATTTAGCTTGGGCACAGTGGAGTCTGCAGGAGTACCAATTACAAATGCTCTGTCTCAGAGGAATTCACCTATGTGTAAGGGATCTCAGTCCCTGCATTATTAGTGTGTCAATGCTGCCCAGAGTTTGAAGAAGATTTCGTGCACAGAGCCAAGTTTTGCTCATGGTGAAGTCACTGGGTGTGGAGAGAAATAGTAGTTTGGAGTTTGCAAGAGTGGATTCAGAGGAAAAAAAACTGAGCTGTAAGAGAATGTGCTTTGATGTTGATAAACGTGCCTTGTGAAGGCGTTAAAAAAGAGAAAAAGCGAGAGAAAGAAGGATGTTGAAAAGGATGATAAAGCAAGAAAAAGATCCATGGGATTTGGAAGCATTTGAAGAAACCTTTTTATAAAGCTGTGCTAGGCACGTCCTGTCAAATCTCTCCTGCTGTGAGGAATTTTCATGTTACTTTGCAGATAAACTTGTTGAGAGCACGCTGTCTGCCTCCATGGTGACAGAACGGCGTCTCGAAGGGAACGGCCCTGCATCATCATTTCTCCTTCAGTTCCAGGCAGCATCTGTCACTGCAGAGCTGGGCTGGGAGCTGCAAATTAGACCCGTGTCCTCCCTGGGCTGGGGAAGCTAAGCAAAGCTGCATTTGGTCCATTTTAGCCTGACTTTACTTTGGACTTGGTTGGGCAGAGCATCACTTGTTCACGAGGGACTTTTTGCTTAGATCTCTCTTCCAAAAACCACCTCCTGACAGTCTTTTTAACGGCTGTTTTCTGTCTCAGGTGGCTTTTGGAGGAGAAAGGGAGGAAGAAGTGAGGCTGACATAGGATATAAGATAGCCCAGGTCTGGAGGCAGTCAGGCAGAATGCATGAACTACCAGGCAGAAGGAGGAGGGGGTGTGTGTCACCAAGGTCTGGCTTCTTAAGGATGGAAGGGTTAATGTGCCATTCTGCAGGTTGGTGCTCCTCTAATATTAACTTTTAAGTCCTTTGAAGAAGGTTTAGGTAGAAGAGAAAGAAATCTTAACGTTTTTAAGCTTCTGTGTGTTTTGTGAAGAAAGGGATGGAGGAAGGGTGTCCTCTGAACTGCTCCTGATGTTCATGAGTATTATCCTCTCACAGACCATGGTAAGCACAGGATTCCCATAAGACAAAGAAAGACACACACACACACACACACACACACAAGGACTTTGCCTTGAGTCATGGGAAATCTTGATTCTTCAGCTCACAGGAATTTTGGGTGGTTCAGTTGAAAATGAGGAGGAGACCAAGGAATAGCAGAAAACGAAAGTGAGAAGGAAGAAATGTATAACACCGGAAACTGATCCAAATGAGGAGAATATTTTGGATATTGAAATGGGTAAAGTGTTTTTCACTGGAAGGGTCTGGCAGCTCTGGGCTGTTCCTGCTGGTTCTGAGCTCACACCTTTTCCTGGTGAGACCAGCAATCATGCCAGTTCTCCATGGCCTTGCATTGCAGGGGATAAGGATGCTTGTCTTTAGCACAGAGCCATATAAGTCAACTGGACATGTGTCTGTGAAGGAGGCAGTTCTCCCCTATCTGCCTCTTTCCTGCTACATCCTTCTCTACCACACTGGCACTGCACTACCTTCAGAGGTCTGAGGCCATTTCTCGGATAAATGTTTTATTAAGATCTGGTAGAAGACTGCGTTGGACATCTTTAAGTTCCTGCATGGAGCCAGCCAGGGTGTATGTGGCTGGGAGGCAGCTGTTTGCAAACAGTGCTCTGCCCTTGGGCTGTTCTCGTGGTGAATGTTGTATCTGGGTGATCTTGTCACTGCACCTTCACCCCAAGAGTGGTTACACTCAGCTGTCCCCAAAATGAGACCCCAGCTCTGCAAGCCAAGGATTGGCTTGGTTTACATCTGGCGTCAAGCAGGGGGATGTGAGCGAGGGCATCAGTCAGCGATTGAAAGGCGAGTGGCAGCTGACAGCCCTGACTGAAATGTATCCCCTGAAAATATTTCTCATCAGAAAATTGACTCTTTTTCATTAAATGGAATCTTTCCATAAAACAGTGTCAGTTCTGCATGACTTTTCCACTTTTCTGTTTGATAAAAAGTTGTTTACCTTTTTCATTTTCTTTCCCCTTTTGGTATTTGAAAATTATTTATGTTTTTCAGTTTAAAACAGCAAAAATCCTACAGAAATGTCTACCTGATAGAAGTTCTTCACGTTTTTGTTACTTTGGATTGTAGAACAGTGAATAGGTCACAGTTGCTCCCAGTATAACACTGCCCACTCAAAGATAAACTCACCTCCACTTAGTCGGGTGCTCCAAGTAAATGGATGGGACCATCAGTTTATTATTAATAGAGCTCTGTGTGATTTCAAGGGAATTGTTTTTGAGTTTGTGGGCTCAAATTCTCCTTTGGACTGCAAGACATTTGAGTTTTGCATTTCTTCTGAGTTTAAATCAGTGCCGGGAAAAGGAGGAAGGCAAAGGGGGAAGGGAAGGAATATGGCAGAGGATGGCAGCAGGTGGTGTGTGTATGTGGGAACACCAATGCCAGTTTGTGATTCCTCCAGCCTGACTTTTAAGGGATCAAGTCTTTCTATTCTTACAGGATAGTCTCTGAGGCCACGTTAAGTCACCCTTGCAATTACTGTCTTTAAACAGAAAATTTGGAGTGCTTTGAGAGCATATTCCCTCATATTAAGAGACAGCGCAGGTATGATGCAGTGTGCTCCAGTGAGCTGGAGTTAACACCCCGTTTTTCCACCTCCGTGGCCCTGGTGCCAATCTCTGGTAATTTCTCTGCAGCGGCTCGGCTGCGGCGCGTTAACTCCTGCTCTGTGAGGTGAGAACTCGGGTGTTGCTGTGGCTCCCGCGGCTCTGCCGAGCTGGGAGGGGCTGCAGCTCTCCCCACATGTCAGACAGAAGTGTTTCAGGCTAAGCCTTTATGATAAATTAGGGAATGTGGTCAGCCAGAAACAGCCGGAGCGCTGTTTTATTAATCTGCGGGTGGATAACAATAAAAATGATGAAAGATCTAATCAGCTACATTATTACCTGGAGGTTGGTGGGGCCAGGAGAGAAAAGGGGTGTGTGGGTGATGTAGGTGCTGGGGAGAGTTCAAAGACACGGAGAGGCAAGAGCATTGTCTTCAAGCACTGTCAGACAGTAAAATTGAGGGTGAAAACCTTGATAGAGATGATACCTTGAAAATTTCAGCCTTCAGCACCCCTTTCTCATTTGCCATTTTACAGCTTGTTAAATCTGTGACATTTTTTAGCAGAGAAGTTGCCCATCAGTGCCTGATGCTTGCTGTCTCAGTTGCACCTTCCCCCAGTCCCCTTGGGCAAGGCCATGCCAGGACACCAACAAGACATTCCCTTCCTGTCTGGCAGAAGGTGGGGAGATGCCCCTTTTTTGTACTGCATTCTACTGGTGTGTCTTTAAGTTTTTCTGAAATACTTAGGGGACTTTGGTGATAGAAATTAGAAGGGTAGGTAACTCAGGCCCCTTTGTCATTCATTATTAGCTGGAGGGGTGTTGTACATGGTGAGTGGGATGCTTATGGTGGTGGATAAAGCCTTTTGTGTATTCTCTGTGTCCCTTTTCAAATTAGGTACTTTCCCCTTTCTTTTGGTGTAGTAAGGTAAACACAATACAGGAGAGTCCTGTTTAAGTACCTGGATATGGAAGAACTGGAAGGCTCCAAGTCTCCATTAAAGCTTTGATTTGGCAGAATCACAAAGTCTTGCAGTCAACACATCTGTATGCAAATGCATTATGGACAGATAAAGAGCCTCTGTTCTTCTCTCTCTGTCATATTTTGCGTATTATTTGCTTACAATTCATGTCTGTCTCATAGTCTCTGTGGTAAAAGCATATTGAGGAAAGTCATCTCCTTTCCCAGCAATTTTCTCAGCTTCTCTTGATCATTAACATGCTGGAAACCACTTGAAAGAAACACTGCAATTTTTTAAGGGATTTTATTCATTTATTCATCAAGGTTAAGGACCCTGAAAAACTGCTGTCTACATCTTTTAGCACTTACTTCTTTCGACTCTCATATACATTATAGTCCTCAATCTGGAGTTCTCTTTTGCTATGAGGTTTTCTCTGCCCGTATCTTCTGTTGCAGTCTGAATATACAATAAACCCCTTTAAAATTAGTTATACTGCTACAGTTGTCAGGAGAACTCAAGTAATCTGATGAATTTAGTAAGAATTCCAGGCTGTGAAACAGACACAATGAAATTCTCTCCTTCAGCCTACTTGCCTCATTATTAAACCTTCAGTTTATAGTGTGCAGACAGTCGTGCACTATAATTGAGGTTGAATTGCCATTCTCATTATAAATCCCCTCTTCTCGCATGCTCATAGCTTCAACCAACACATGGGCTGGAAGTGTGTGCTCTCGCTTTCAGCCCACAGTAGAATATTTAGCTCCATGATCTATGGGCTTTAGCTCTGCTGCCATGGTCTGCTGCCCTATATATTTCTCCATAACAGGAGCTTCTCTTGAGGTTAAAATACAAAAGTTGAGCATTAGCAGGTCTGCCTGGCTGAGGCACCAGACTTGCCTCTGTATTTTAGGTAGCTGGTGCCCTGGTGGGGGCAGTGGCATTTGCTAGGCAGACATCTGAGACGGTGTTTTTTTCAAGACCTTATCTGACAGTGTCAGTAGAAGATGTCTCTCTGAAGCCTTGAAAAGCAGCTCTTCCTCCCCGCTGGCTGGACAGGAATTCAGGTGTTTACTTCATTCTCTGCCCAGAACTCAGGTACAGGTGAGATCCAGCAAAACTCTTCTCCTGCTTCCATCCTCTGTGAGAGTGAGGTCTGTAAGCCTAGTCAGAATCTCAGTAGGGGATCCAAAACTGTTGACTAGATCGACTTGGACTCTGAGCAACTCTGTTAAGCCCTCATCGCCAGGGGCAAGGACCTCCTTTCCTCTCTGTATGCTTATGTGTTCTGACTCCCCTCTACTGCCAACTCTGGCATGTAGAGGGAAGCACTTGGATGCAGTTTCACACACCTTGGTGTCGAATCCTCTGAGAAAGGATCACTTCAGATGGACAGTCCAGTGTTGCATTTCAGCCTGCAGCCGTGAAGAGCAGAAAGGAGCAGCCTCGTGGATGCAGCACTCAAGGAAGAAGCGAAGGCTTGGAGTTTGGAGCTTGGTTCTGGTCTTTGTCCCAGGTTTTGTGTGTGCAATCAGGTAATGCAGTCAGAGCTCTGCTGACCCAAACAGTGATGACCTCAGGGTCAGATGTTGGCACTGGAAGCTAGATGAGATCATTTCCACTGTAACAATGCTTGAAGCGATTCCTGCAATGAAGTAAAACAGAATATCTACAGACAGGCCATGCTGCAGTGTCCTGTCCCATGTCTTGTCCACTCCCCTCAGGCAGAGGAAGAGTTCCCCTGCCCAGCTTCAGCACAGTCACTTCTCCTGAGGCGCTTCATGGAGAAGACTGAAGAATTGAGCTTTGTCAGAAACCCTTGCTCAGAGTCTGTGGAGAGAAGAGAAGTGTGAGTGATAAAGAAACACTAGAGAGTATTTGTCTAAAAACCCAAGCCAAATGGATTTATGTCAAGAGTTGGCTGTTTTTTTCTTTTTTTTTCTTTTTCTCATATGTTTACAAAGGAGGAGAAGGAGGTGGAGGAACGACTTCCACTTGAAAAGAAATTTGTCGAGTTGGGAAGTATGAAGTAGAGAAATAAATGACATCTTACAGCTGGGGAAACCACGGACCAAGACCAGTCCTGCCTGGAGAGAGCTGGCATAGGGGCATGTTTTTGATGCATGCTGTCAGAGAGGCCATGGCTGTGCACTAAATCCCTCTCTCCGCCCTCGCTGCCACGGTACAACACCTGCTCGGGGAGTAGACAGCAGCAGTGAGGGAAGGTGCTGCCATTTATCCCCACAGTTTATTACCAGCCCTTCATTCCTGCAGCAGAGGGGGAAACTTCTGCCTGTCTCTGGAAGCCTGACATCTCAATGATTCTCCTAGGTCAGCACTCCAAACTCTCCTCCGTCCCCTCTTGATGTGTGAGGGTGCCCGTGGCAGGGGCTGAGGATGCAGGAGCACGTGGCAGGACCCGAGGACACCATGGCAATGTTTGCAGAGCTCATCTGCCAGTGCCTGAATCCCTGTTCTCCTCCAGGCATACGGCTCAGCTTTCTCACACCTCTCCCCCACTTTCTTTCCCCTCCAAGCACTACTTGTAGGAGTTGAAAGTGAAGTGACAGAGCCCGAGGGAAAGGGGAAAATACAGTCTGTGTCTCCGAAAATGTAAAAGAGACCCTTCTGTGTATTTTGTTCCTCCCTGATACTCATCCCTGTCCCCAGCTGAACTGCTGTGACCAACTGCACTGAGAATTTTGCTCCAAAAGTGCAGTGGAGATGAGAAAAAAGCTAAAAGGGGGGAAGGAAAGTGACTCTGATGCTGCTAGCGTGGGGGATTTTCTCTGATGTAAACTTTATTTTGGGTCATGAGGCTTAACATCTTTCTTAATGCTGTTTCCTGCATTTCAGGTCCACTCATCAGGACCTGCACTCTCTGTAAGCTGGTGGTGTTCCTGTGCATGTTTGTGACGGTGTCAGGCATCCTGAGGTTTAGGCAAAGCACTTTTTCGCACTGTTTCCCTCCTCCACAGTGGCAGGAGGGGCTGGGGCAGGAGCTCTCCAGGCTGCCCTGTATCACTGGGCTTAGCAGCTCCTTTCAAATCCTCTCCTAAGAAGCACTTCTGGCAATCACTGTCCACATGTGCCTGGGCTGGACAGAGTTTTAAGAAGTAGGTTGTCTGGAATAAGGTAGCTCTGAGCTTTGCTGACAGAGTTATCCCTAGGAACCATGTGAAGGGTTTCTGCGGCCACCAGAGCTGGTCTGAATTTTTAATGAGTCTGAAAACCATGCCTCAAGCTCGGTCTGTTCTGGAGACAGGGTGTAACAACGAATCACCTCCAGTGAACACCAGGCCCAGAAAATGAATGTAGGGTGTTTTGGGTAAATCCAGGTTTTTCTCTGTTCAAACACTGTCACTAAAGAAATTCTGCTGCTCTCCAGTTTGACCATCTGATGAAAGCTTTTACACCCAAGACAGCTAAGGGCACACATTTTAGGCTGAGTTGTTGGCTGGATTTGTGTTTAAATGTATAGGTGTGGGGATACAAGAAATATATGAAGATACCGTGTTGACCTAGGAGGACAAAAATTCCTGTGGAATTTTGTTCACTCATCTCCATTTCATTATTTTGTTTCTCTGATTCAGCCTTCCTCTAATGAACCAACCATCCTCTGTAGAACTGTGGTAGCAAATAGGAGGGCAGAATATTGTGTCTGTTGTCTGTCAGGCACTGTCACAGGGTTTTTCTCTGTTGACCTGAACAGCTGGCATGTGTTGGTTTTGTTTTTGCTGTTGTTGTTCCCCAGCTTGATTATAAGCTTTGTGGGCAACACCATTTTGTCTGTGTTCCTGCAGTGAAGGATTTTAGGCATACAGAGTGTGACAGGTCAAACTATGACCACTGGAGGAGGGCAAATCTTTCCTGCTGAAATATTTTCACAAAGCAAGGTTTGTCTTGACTCCTTTATCCTTCAACTGCTTCGTAATCACTAGTAGGAAAAAACCATTTAATTTTGAGCCTGCTGGACTTAAAGGACTTAATTATTGGTTGGATGTGTCAGGGTCCATGTGAATTGCTGACAGAAGACTCAGTTTGTGTAAACCCTGCTTCCATCCTTTGTCATTGGCTCGTTTCCTTTGCCAAATGCCATTTCCCATGAAAAACTGAAATATCTTTCCTTGTTAGTAACTTTTCTGGAAAGTTTTCCTGTTTTTGATTGAACAATTTTCTCCATTAAAAGTTTATGTATTTTGAATATTTTGGCCCCATCTGGGCTGAAAAGTGTAGGTTTGGTGGGCTGGATTTTTTTTTCCTTTTTCAGTGTGGTCTGCTATGGAGATGCGTGGGAGATTTGGCTCCTTCCTTCTTTCCCCTCAAAGTTCAAGTAGGTCAAATGCTGCCATCAATGTTCTAACTTTATCTTTACTCCTTCAAATCCCCACCAGCCTCCTGGACTTGACTTTACAAGTCCTTTCATGTCACTTCACACTGTAGTAGGAGGAAGTGAAAATTACGGGCCGCAGGCAGGGTTCCAAAAAGTGCTCTCTCTCTCTCTCTGAGAAAGGGGCTGGCATCTTTCCACGGGCCTTCATTGTATTTTATAGCCATACTACAGTATTTAACAGCATAATTTAGTAAGTGTCGGTACTCTGTCGTGGAGTGTGGAGAAACTGTCTTATTCAACCCCTGGCGACGTGCGCCGATTCAAATAATGCACCGTGAGGTAAAGTTAATGTTTTCTGGAAATGGAATTGGAATCAGAAATGCCCTTTTTGGCCATCAGCATAAATACTGTTGTCATCCTGATCAGCAAGCAGAATTCGAAACCTTTTGCCCTTAAAAGGTGACTGTCCCTCATGTTTTAATTAATTCCCCACCAACAGATGAAATAATTAAAGGAAGTCAAAGTCCTTGCCATGGATTAAAGGTATATCCTAAAAGTATCTGCAGAAGACCTACTGCAACACAAAATCCGAGTGAAATTGTTTCTCACCCTTTCAACTACGACGCCTCTTCATTCCTTGTGTGCTTTTGATGCTTGGGGGAAGATAGGTCTGGCTGGGATCCTAGATTGCCATCTGATTTAGGGATGGGAAAACAATGACTCTTCTGGGCTGTCACAGAGAGCGTTTCATGTTTACCTCGGCTGTGCAGCTGCCATCTGTGTCTTACTTTGATTATCAGGGAGGTCAGCTGTCAAATGGAGTAGGAGGAGGCAACAGTTGGGCAAGAAGCTGGTCAGATATCATCTCCTGAAGAGCTTTTAATATGTTCTTCAGTCCAGAAAGCTGCAATAGCCCATCATAATTCCTATCAGCCCTACCAGACTGTACTCAGATTAAAAAAAAATAAATCCCAAACATCAAATCCGTGTGAAATCATTCATCACACTCGCAGTCGCAATGTTAGGCCACTCCTGCAGAACTGGTGCAGTTTGATTTATGCTGTATTGATTTCTGACCTGTAGCCAGGTCTAAGTTGAAGTTTCCTCTGTCAAGGGGAAGTGAGAGTTTACTCAGCTAAGAGGTGAGTTGTCCTACTGGGATTGTGTCTGGAACGTGTCAGTAGCTCACAGATGGTACAGGTGGACTTGGCCTGGTGAGGACAGCCAGTGACAAACTATCCAGTGTACCTCTGGGAAGCCACCTGTTGTCCACTGGGTGGAACTGGAGCTGCTGTGTGGGGCAGAGTAGTTCCTCACAGGAACTGAAGTCCTGGTCCCTCTGTACACCCCAGCATTCCTTTGGGGAAGTGCTTTTGTGCTGACCACCCTCCTTACTCACACTGGTTTTCCTTGAAGAGAAACCCAGTCCAGAAAGCAGATGCAGCAAGGCCTGGTGCATCCATGAGCCTGGACAGTGGTGAGGAGAGGGGCTGCACTGGGTGCCTGTTCCACAGCATAGGTATAATTGTGGTTATACAAATTTACCTGTGTAGCCTTTGATTGCTTTATTTCATGAGAATAACAAGGGACATGGCCAGAGGCCCCAACCTGATTTGGGTACGAGGCTGGATGAGAAAACCACAGAGGTCCTTCCCATCAGCATTGCCATGATTTGGGTCTATACCTGCTCTGTTGGGAAGGTTCAGAGGGGTGGTGTCTGTTGTGGTAACATGCTCACAGATCTGTGCATATCTGCAGCAGCCACAGAACCACAGAATCGTGAAACATCCCACGTTGGAAGGGACCTAGAAAGTTCGCCTGGTCCAGATTTTTATGGGAAAGGGATCTTAGATGTGATTATCCAGCACTCAATGCAATACAATTGCATCTTGAAAACCGCCAGTGATGGGGACTCTACCACATCCCTGGGGAGCTGATGGTTTTCACTGTAAAAAATGTCTTTTTTGTGTTGAGAAGAAACTTCTCCCTCTGCAACTTGTGCTTGTTCTCCCTTGTCTTCTCCTGTGGCTCCTCGTGAAGGGAGAGTGTCTGTCCCTTTTTGTAGCTCCTTTAAATCAATACTATAATTCCTCTATAGCCTTCACCTGAAATTGTCAAAGCAGGCAAGGTCGTATTATAACAAGAATGAGCTAACTGGGCAATGGACTCTCTTCTTTATTTTTAAAAGTGTCCTTTGTAAATCTCAAAACCAGTATGAGGCAAAGGCATATGTCATTTCACAAATGGGTAAAGTGAAGTGATGCAACCCAGAAATGGTGCTGAGCAGCACTGCCACAGGCTAAGCACTGGTCCATAACCTCCTCTCAAGATGGCATGTGGCTTGGTAACTGTCCAGCTCCACCATCTGCAGAGACTGAAACTCAATTGCTGTTAACGAGAATGAAATTATGGCGATATTAGCATAATTAAAATGAGAAGAATCCTAGTTCGAGGATGATTGATACCCGTGGAAAGCTTTGGATGGAGGCAGAAAAGGCAGGTCCAAGACTGTTGGCTCAGACATTATTTACCTGCACGATTTCTCCAGGTATGGGAGGAGATGTCCTCGAAAAAAAAGAAAAAAAGAAAAAAAGAAAAGCTTAATGTGGCTACTGACTGGTATTAAATAAATGATGCATGTTGGCAGAGCGATAGATGAGAATAGCGGAAAACACATTGTGAAAGGAACCAGAAGAATTGCTGTCATAAATCTCCCCAAACTATTCCAGTCTGAGAGAGGCTTAAAACCAAGCAGGTTACTAGGAGCGTAAGGAAGGGGGCTTTAGAAGAAACCCATGGGTCTGTGGGTCCATTGACACAAGTTTTGGCCACATGTCCACCCTCTTAGAAGAGGAGCAGTGGATGGCCAGGGAAAGGAAAGGGTTGTGAAAGTGTGATATTGCCACTTGGGTTGTTTGTCTCTTGGGTTTTATTTTTTATTTGAGGCAGGTTAAAAGAGCTCCAGGTGTTCTCTCTAGAAAGAAAGAGATTAGAAGGCAACATTAATCAAGTTTACAACATATTCAAACAAGTAGATAAAGAGGAAAGAAAAAAATACCCTGAAATGCTTTTGTAATGAATGCATATTTTAGCTGACGAATTCACAGGGGTCGACATGTATATATGCAAAACTAGGGTTAGAAGACAAAGTGGGATTATTTTCAAGGCTCATAAATAATTTAACTGTTGGAAGAAAAATGCAGAGGTTTCTGTTGATCTTATTGCCAAAGAAATGACTTTAGGCCTGATAAAGCAAAGGGCTAAAGGTGTTTTCACACCAAAGAATGACAGAGCGTAGCTGTTTGTCTATTACAACTTGTCACGCCAATTTTGGATTTTATTGGGTAAAAGATGGGCATGTTGGGACAGGATATTCTGGCTCCTTTGACACACTAAAATTGCAGTTTCTTGTTGACTTTTGTAAGGTGTTCACTGGAAACAGTTGTAAATGTTCCTATTAACGTATTTTGCTGCAGAAAGAGGCCATTGCGGAATGCTTTTGACAAGCCCACTTGGAAAAACACGGGAGGAGCTTTACAAAGGACCAGCCACTGGAAAAAATCGTGGAGCAGAGTGCCTTCTTCATCTGCATTTCCAGTTACCACGAAAATTGTGCCACTTCACAGTGACCAGGGCAGGTCATGTAAGAGCCTCGTGATCTATTTAGCACGTGCAATGCTGCATGCCACTATCACACCTACTCAGTCTCCATCCCAGTCACATTCTGCAGTTTAGCCATGCAGTGAAATGGCTGAAGACCTCAGAGTCTTGGTTCCATATCATTTCTGTTCTTGCCATGTGATACTGACCAGTAACTGTCCCTCGGGCTCGAATTCCAGTTTTGTCCCACTGAACTGTTCTATATCTGTCTTTTAATTTACATTTCCAGAGCGTGGGAGAAGCTGGATTGACACCCCCTGAAGAAGCCCGCTTCCTGTGAACCTGTGGTCTCTTGGCTTTAGCACACCTCAAGCCTGTTGGCTGGGAGTTGCTGCTGCTCAGCTCTGGGTAGGGGCGCACAGAAACACCAGCGCCTCTCTCCTGCATGCAGCACCTGTCCACGTGTGCACTCTCTGAGGCTGTTTCAAATGGTGAGTGCAAACCATGGCTAATCTGTTTCGCTTCCCGCTTCACTTGGCTTCTCTCAGTTGCTGCCTCCCAGATGAGATTCACTGGTCTCCATCTGCACGGAAACTGTTTCCTGATTTAGCCAGGTGTAATGCCATGACCGTCCACCCGTCGCCTGTGGGACAGACGAGGCGGCTCTGCGTGCTCGAACCCTGCAGGACCAACCCCTCAGGAGTGACATCTCACGCCATTTCCTGGGTCCCCAGCTAAAAGTGCAACAGAAAAGCACCAACTGGGCTCAGGAGCAGTGATAGGGACCCCTCTGATCCAGGACCGCTGGAGATTGCACACGAACTGGGTAGGGGAAAACTGTTGTCCAGCCAGGCCGAGTTTGTTCTCTCACCCCAGCTGCAGACCTCTGCTTGCTGTTCCTCACTGTTTGTGGTTTGTGGGGAGGAAATGCTCCTTTAAATCTCATGCATGATAACCCATCCTAAAATTTGGCATTAGGTTGTATCTGTCCCTCCATGGAAGCAAAAATTCCCCAGTCTCCGATTAAACTGGATTTGAACTGTAAGTCTTTTAGGCAAATGTGTTACTTTATGTGGATTCCTTACTCTTAGGAAAATAAATCACCTTACATTTCCAGTATTTTGCTCAAACTCAGCTCCCTCCCAGCACTGCAAAAGCTTGGTAGTCAAGGAGAGAAAATATTTACTTAGTAAAGCTTTAAGATCAGGCTTTTGGGCTGGAAACTGAAAGGCGTAAATAAGCCAGATATAGGACAACTCCTGCTTAAGCTACAGAGCTTAATCTGCACAGCCAGGTAGCTCTCTAGCTCCTTATCCTGTTTTGGCTTGGGTTGTTCTGTACAACCCAGTCATCAGAACAGGAGTTTTGACTGAGTGGGATGCTCAGGCTGGGCGGAGGAGCCTAATAATTGGTCCCACATGTAGGGCCAATTCTCCTCAGTCTTCCGTGTGTCTCAGCCTAAATCTCACATTTCTTCTCTTATCCTAAACTTGGCTGCTTGCTGCTTATCAGCTATCAGAGCTATGCACAGGGACTTGGACCCTCTTTGTCTTTGGTTATTTGGGCTCTGGAACACAAACTGGATAACTGTCACACTCTGGATAACTGTCCCTGGGGGTTAGGAGAGTTGGGTCTAGAGGGGCGAGTGTCTCTTTCTTATCAGTCTCCTGGCTGCCAGCCCTCAAACCAAACCAGCCTGCTCCCCAGAGCCAACTCCACTGCACTTGTGTGAAACGTGGCACGAAGCGTAGTTTGATGATTATTGTGAGAAATTTGTGAGGTCCGGCGTGCCCTGGGGTTGCTACAGGAGGCAGCAGTAACGGAACAGACCGAGTGGAAGGAGTTAAAACAAGGATAAGCTGGGTTGACACTTTTCATCTGTGCCTATATGGCATTGTAGCAGTAGCTGGGGGCTTCTATTGGCTTGGCTTAAAAAAGACATTGCTAATGTCTAACGGCTGATGACAGATGGTTCACCAATGCTGCTAGGCCCATTGTCTCACTTAATAGCTCTTTGTTCTAGCTGAAAGAAGGCAATCTTTTCTTGTAGGAGTTGGTAGGAGGATCTGTGTACAATGTACCTTCTGCCAATCATTCCAGTTTTGGAGTCTGTTCTGTAGTTCACTGAAGTGGAATTGTCTCCCTTACCCTCTGAAGGAGGGACTCAGAAAGGAGACATCACAGTCATGATGGCTTATTTGTGGGTGCTTTGCTGTCTGGTAGGACTCACAACATTGAATTATGCAATTGCATTCCCTGCATAGTGTATGGAAAAAAGCAAAACACGTGATCTGATCTGCTTCAAAGGATGAGAAGTTTTGGGCCTCTGTCTCCGAGGATGAGGTGCCCATTTTTGGGATGTCATGCTGTGGCTCCCCACCGGGGAGAGTTAACCCACCCACTCACCAGCTGACTGCAAACCTGCATGTTTGTATCTCTTCTTTTTGATTGCTGAAAGCAATAGCTGCAGCCCAGCAATCCTTATGCCCCAAGAAAACGCCATGAGGTGCAGACTAAGGTCTACCAAGGTGAGAATTGGTGTCCTGTACAATGTATATCGTATTCAGGAGTGGTGTTAGGAGCCTGGATCTCTTAGGAGAGATTGTGGAGTCACTCGTTTCCTGATTCCATTTCTGTTTCCACCTTTTTAAGCAAGATGAGGCAGATCAATGAGAGGAGCTGTGAATACCTCCCTGGACTGACCTACCCCTATGTCTTCAGGGCCATCCTCTGTGTCATGGGAGTCTCAGGGGGCAAATCCCAGCTTCCCTCTGGATAGGGGGAGAATCTGAACCTGCTTTTCTTGTCTCTCATGTGAGTGCACTGCACCTTGCAAGGCTGCTGCTTACAGGAGGAGGGCATGTGCTTACCTGCGTGTGTGCAAGGAAACGCCTTCCCCAGTCTGTGCTCGCTTGGGGTGGTCCATGCCGAGTTCAGAACTCACCAGACTGATACCCAGAGTTCGGGATGGCTCATGAATGCCACGGTGAGAGGATATTTGCTTCCAAGGTGTTTCTTCCCACCAGAATTTGTTGTGTGTTTACTGGTGATGCGGTTACGCAAGTTCCTCAGTGAAAACATGGGGAATATTTCAGGCTGTGTGGGCACTAACAAATGATTGTACAATGGTGAGGGCAAGTGTGCAAAGGGATGAGGTTCTGAGCAACCTGATCCAGATGGAGACGCCCCTGCTCACTGCAGGGGGGCTTGGATGAGATGACTTAAAGGTTCCTCTGAACTCAAACAATTCAGTGGTTCTATGAGACACCAGAGTGACCTTGTACCCTTAATAAATGTAAGACAAGGGCTCTGATTTGGAACCTTCTGAGTCTTTTTTGGGGATGTGTTTGCTCTAATGTGAGTGTTTACTGCAGTGAGAGGGAAGCTGTGGGATTGAAACCTGCTTTAAGAACAGATTTCCTCAACAGGTAGGACATAATTTTCAGACTCAACGGTCGGCCGCCTTGAGGTTGCAGCCTATTCCCACTTCATTGGCTCTGGAGTGGCAGGACAAGTCTGGCCACCTCACATGAATTTTGCAAAAGGACATTACTAGAGGAGAGTGTCAGCAGCTTCCTTCTCCAAGTGATGCAGAGCTTGCACAAGGTGCTTGGGCAGCATCAGCACTTTGCACTGAAACACCCGGTGATGTGTTTCCCCATCCGCCAATCCCCTGTGATGTGTGAATTACCCCTGGCACCACAAACATCTCGCACGGTTCCAGGCCCATGGGACAGTCACTGTCCCCAGTTCACATTTGGGACTGGGAGAAAGGTGCTGTTGGAAATTGGAATATTGAAGGTGCGAAAGTCCTCACCTTGCTTTGTACGGACATTTCCAAGTGTTATTTCCATGTTTGTTACACAATGGCAAAACAGACAGAGCTCTGTAGCCTTTTTCAAAGTCCATATCATATTTTAATAAAATAAAGTTTTCTAATGGATATCTGCCTGGAGTGGGAATGGGGTAAAGGTGGGAAGAGGAGTTGCTTCATCTTGTGCGTGAAGAGGGAGAATGACTCAGTGGCTCTGTCAAGAAATGCTAATTTGGCAAAGTGACTCCAGAAAGGGATGTACTGCTTTCTTAGGGAAACAAAAATGTGATTATTGGTTGAGGTGTCTCCATGGGACTCCACAAAGAATGACAGCAAACCATGACCTTATTCTTGTACGAAATGTTGCCTTCAACTACTCATGGGGATGGGATTGCAGTTTACTATAATCACAGTGGTACCAAGGAGCACACTGGTGAAGGATGAATGTTTGACCTTTAAAAAACCCTTTAGTTTCATGTAATGTGATTTAGCAGCTACAAATTAGAGAGAGGAGCCAGCATGAAACATCCAGTGGCTTTTGAACCTCTGTAATACAGCTTGTGTGTGCTGGTGCACAAAGACATGCAGCTACAGGCTTTTAGGTGGACCTGGGCTCTCTCTTCATTTTTGTTGCTTCAGACTGGGATGTTTCTTTTAATAATTGCCAACTCCAGCAACACAGGCTTATGCTGCAATTTGTTTTGCTTTCCAGCACCTGCAGTGTAAATGGATGAACTTCTTCTGGAGAGAAGTGTGGAGTCTCCGTAAGGCAATCACTTAAATCAGGGCTGCCATGTCTGTACAGCCCAGAGGAGGGTGTTTTAACCAGCCATAAGGCCATGTCTGCATTCGTGCTTCAGCCCATTCCGTTCTAGTCTGTGTCTCTACCACAACCAGAGAGTTGAATACTACAAGTGCCCATCACAGTGTGGTCACAGCAGTGCTTTATTCCCCAGCACACCAGTGTAAAAGAACCTCCTCTGTAAATGAACCTCCAGTGTAAATGAACCTCCAGTGTAGATGAACCTCCAGTGGGCTGACAGCCTTGTGGGGCTTCCCTATTCACTGGGGGCTGAACTTGGATATTTGGTCACTCTTTGGCCTTGCGGTGTAATGCATGGGGATGTCCTGGGAGGAAGGTCAGGACAAGGCATGGTCCCTCCTGTGTCACTCGTTGTCCCTGCTGGTCCTCATATTCAGATTCCCCAGTCCAGTAACCCCAAAGATGTCTCTGCAAAGTCAAACATTTTTAGGAGTGCTGACCTAAGCCATAGAGGCAGCATTTGATAGTGTTTTCTGTTGTCCCCTTGGAAGCTGGATCTTTTATGTGCTGTGTACTGCAGGGTACCTGAAACAAGACTGAGATCTTGTCTCACAATTGTCAGTCAACAGCCCCCAGCTGTATCTCATTGGCCAGAAGTGTTCCCAGCTGGATGCCCCGGGGCTGCAGCCCATCCTGCTTGGATGATATGGATGTGTTCTTGCAGATACATCAGGATGTGACTCACACTGCAGAGACGCAGCATCTACTTCGAGGGTAGGGAAGAGCTCTTGGGAGCTTGAAGGTCACAAGGGAGGGTGGGGAAGGTGGCCTGAGAAGTGGGGAGAGAATCAGGCAGCACCTTTTAGTTCTCCCTTTGCTATGCCACTTTGGAAAATTGAGTCTTCCCTGTTTGTGTGAGGGATTTTCCTCCTTCAAGTAGTGATCTTCACCAGCCCTCCCCCACACTGAATTCTCAACCTGGCCCGAGTAAGACTTGTGTCTCTGTCTGTTCATCCCTGCAGCTCAGGAAAGGATGCTGAATAGCCTTTGGCACAGAAGCCTCTTCTTACTGTAGACCTAGTCCTCATTTTGTCTCTCAGTGATGTTTGAGACCAGTTCCCACATTTTTAGCCTATTCAGTCCTCTGCAGAGCATCTTCTCTGCTGAAAAGCAGGGATGGGGTTGGTGTATGTGCTCTTCTGTATTTGCCTTTACCTTTGGAAGAAAAGCAAAATACTGACCATGTTCCCTCCCTGTATTCATCATCTGATTTATATTTCATTTATTTCTACTGCCCTGAACAGACTTAAGTAACTCACAGTAGTAATAATAGGAGTCTCTACTAATAGAGTTCAAATTATGGACAAGCATATTAGTCCCATTTAGAGGTGGATTTAGCCTGTGCAACTTGTCCTAATGCAGATGTGGCTGCAAGAATCAGGGAGAAAATGCAAAGACTCCTGATCTCAGCCCCAGCCTCAGCTCAGCTGATCTGGTACAGTCATTTCAGGGGAAAAAACCATTCAAAAGGCAAGATGGGAGGGATACTCAGGCAGAAATGGAACCTCATCTCTGGAGACTGCTGAATTTCACAGGGTTTTCCCAAAGCAGCAAAAGGAGCAATGTCCCGAGCTTTGGCCTCTATACTTATCAGCATGAAAAAACCATGAGCGTGAAATCAAACAACAGGCTTCAAATGGGAGCTGCAATGACTCTAATTTGTATGTACCATTATTTGATCTTCTAACCTACTAGGTTTAAGGTAAACCACACTGGAATATCAAGCAGACATTAAATGAAACAGTGTCATTAATTCAATCCAATGAGATACGTTTTATATAACAAAGGGATTTGTTCTGATACTCAAACAATGTATATTAATGAAAGAGTCGAAATAGATTCGTTTTGTTCTCAAAGCAAACACATTAAGGAAAGCCATCAAGAAGTAAAGAACACGGCTTCTTTTTTTTTTTTTTTTTTTAAACTGTGCTTTATTTAGGGCTAAGCTGGAAAGCGTCATTCAATAATTACAGAAGATTACAAGGAGTTTTAGGGAATTGAGAGTGAAAGAGCAGTTGTATGGAACTGCAGCTGCGTTACACATCTGTACTTCCTAGCTGTGGGCTCAGTTTGCTTCAGTCCTTACTCTGGCAAAATGCTCGTTATATCCCCATGAGAGTTTTGGAAGAGTAAGGACTGCACGATCAGGCCCAATAAGTAATCAAAATTAACATTAAAAAAAAAAAAAAGGAAAAAAAAAGTAAAAGGAAAAAGAATAAAGCAAAAAAGTTCAAGATCGAGATAAAAAATCCTAAGAAAAACAACGAGCATAACTCAAAAACAAAAGTAAAACCCAAAAAAAATCAAAAACAATTATCACACTGCTCAATCGATGCAAACAAGTGTGAGAATGATGTAAATCAAGTTTTAAGACTGTGAAAATAAATTATAATAAATATGATATACTTTAAAATATATGTGTTCTTAAATAATTCATTGTTTTTTCTGAGTCAGATTTTTTAAAGCAATGTCTTATTTTTAACTGCTCTAAAGTCATTTACCAAAGATAAATATCGTGCTTTCATTAAATAGTTTTCCTTGTTTTTTCTCTATCATTACAATTAAAAGTCCTACAAAATATGCAAATTTATTTACAGAAAACAGAGCCAGCATCTTTTTTTTTTTAAACATCCCCCTGTTTTTCAAAATTCCTTGTAAACAGTTTCAGAAATTCTTCAAAGAGATTGTTTCTTTAGTTTATTTTTTATGGTTTTTTTTTTTAGGTTTTTTTAGTTTTTTTTTTTTTTTTTTTTTAAGATTAAGGTACTAGGCTAATCCCTTGCCCTGAAGGTTTCTAGAGCAAATATGGAAGCTACTGAAGCATAGGATGATGGGAATTTTGCGGACAGCAGATCATGAAGACATGAAGCGTTTAGCTGTGTTTTTGTTGTTCAAGTTAGAACTAACGTCTGATAAAAAGACAGCTGTTTTTTTTTCCCATTTGCATTGTCTACAGAATTGAGTCTTGTCTTGTTTATTTTTTAATAGCTGGAATGCTTGCAGTTAAAAAAGCTGCCAAAATAGCCATTTTTCTCCTTTTTCTCCTCGATAAATAACAGCATCCAACAGCAATTGGCAGAGAGTAGGAATTTATGCTCAATCTAAACTCTACAAAAATTACAGTTCTACAACATCTTTGTTTTTAGCATTAACGCTAACTTCTATGTAGTATTATTTTTTTTTGCCTTTTTGTATTTTTTTTTATTTTTATGTTGTCTAATTTTTTCTATTATATAGGTATTTTAAACTTTCTTTTTTTAAATTCTGTACAACTATTAGGATTTTAAATGGGGAGAGTTAGAAGCATTTACAAACCTTTTTGTTTTCCATTTAATATCAACCATCTTTCCTTTCTCTTTTCTATGCCTTTTTATGTACTTAATTATGTATTTATTTATTTACTTTTTTTTTTGCTTTTCATAGATATCCATCTTACCTGCCTTTAACAACGCAATCCTTGCGTATTATACAGAAAACCATATGAAAGCTTCATAGACTCTAATTAATGTATAACCAAAGAACCTCCCAAAGTATCAAAGAACTATTATCTTGCCGTTTTAAAAGCATTTAAGCATTTGTATTTTTTTTTATGGTTTTTTTTTTTGTTTTTTTTTTTTTTTAGTTTTTACATATTTCATATAATCGCTCTCAAAAACTGTTTTAGGAACAGCTCAGAGAAAAGGAAAGAACTTCCATATTTTACATACAGCTACAAGTCTGCGGTAAAAAGTTTTGTCCTTTGGTCCCTATATAGCTAAGGAATGAGAAATAAAGATGCTCAGTGACTGTTACCATGGGTCTCGCATGGTAACCGCATCCTTGGTGGCAAACAGGCACTCCTTTGCCAGTATCCAGGTTTGCATCTCCTGTTTGAAGAAAAGCCGCTGTGGTGATATCAGTGTCACTTCAGAAAACCTGGTTGATCTTGTTCCTGTTCTGATTTTATTTATGTGTTTGTTTTCAAGCATATGTCCTTCGAAGTCAGCAGATGTGATACTTTTCTTGAAGAAATAATACAGTCTAAACAATCAAAGAGAGAATAGGTCTGAAGTCTTCAGCTTGACTGATATTTGCTGATATGTCAAAGGTGTAATCCAATAGTTCACTTTTTTTTTTAATATATATATACTTTTTTTTTTTTTTTTCTAAATGTGGCCCATTCAGCTGCTGCCCTAAAAAATGAAGAAGATCATTGCAAATTAAATCAAAAAGGGGAGTGGGAAGTAGGGAAGGTGTGGGGGGAATATTTGAGACAGGGGGGGAAAAAAAGACCTAAAAATGAAAATGAAATTAAAATCAAGCCTGTTCTTTTTGGCCCAATCCTGCTCCTGTTGAAAGTAATGGGTGTTTTCTTCTCCCTTCAATTGGGACAGGATGGGGCTTCTGCTTTGGTGTTTGGCTTTTGAAGGCCTTGGCTCTGATTCTGCTCCCACTTAACATCAACAGAAGGATTCCCCTTGACTTCAGTGGGAACTGGATCAAAACCAAAGTAAGCAAGGTAGTCACGATCATGATAAAGAAAAACACAATTGTTCCTATTAGTAATAATAACAAATCAAAATAATATTAGGGCGTGTCTATGTAAATCTGTATCACTACATATGCGAGGGTAGCGGCATTTTAATTATTTTTAAGTGCCACTTTACAACGCCAGATCACAATCTTGCTTGGCAGGCTTTTGTAGTGTGAAAGGCATCAGGAAAGGGTAGTTCTATATTTTAATGGGGTGCCATCTCTGACAGTGTATGAGCTTTCTGTGGAGACATACCTGCCAATAACATCTACTCCTTTGTGAATGTCAGAAAGTAGGACTTTGAACAGGCAATTTATAGGAGGTTAAATAAAAAAGACTGTTGGAATAAACTTTTTTTTGAAAAAAAAAAAAAAAGAGTAAAGCTAACATTTCTTAAATAAAAAAATTATTTTAAAAAAATATAATCATGATCCGACTAGGCTTGACATTTAAGTAGGATGCTTAATCATTAAAGATTAGCTCTCATCTCTTTCTAGCAAACAGGTTC
Source organism: Amblyornis subalaris (assembly GCA_018881555.1). Lineage (NCBI taxonomy): Eukaryota > Metazoa > Chordata > Aves > Passeriformes > Ptilonorhynchidae > Amblyornis > Amblyornis subalaris. The sequence goes on along the minus strand of JACAXG010000204.1, from coordinate 516,506 downwards.
TTATACACTTGGTGATTTATTACATCAAGAAACTTAGAAACTGCAAAAGGTCCACTCTGGTGGAAAAGTGTCATGCGGAATATCAATCCATGCTGGCAGGTTTTCACACTGTTGGTTCAACAAACAGCAAACCGTACACAGCAGTCTAAACAATTACAACACCAAAAATAATAATATAATAAAAAAATAAAAAACACTCGTCAAGGACCCTTTTTCAGTTGTAAACAAAAAGATGCATTTTGCTTTTTGATCTGGATGGGTTTTTTTCCCACTCAATCCCTCCCTCCCTCTAAGCAATTAATTTTTGCTGGAGTTGCTGTAATACGGCACCTTAAAATTAGGAATTCTTGAAAAGACATACAATAAGGCTTTTCTTGGGGTTGCTTTTTTTGATTGCTATAGTTTGCAAACTACCATTACTATCATTAGTCTTTTTAGTTTTGATTTTTTTTTTTTTTTTTTTTCTTAATTTTTAGAAAGTGATTTGAAATATCCTAAGGGGAAAAAAAAAGGTGTCAATTGAAAAAGGCCCCAATTCTCCGGAAAAAAAAAATAATCACAAGATTTTCAGTGCAAAAAATTAACCACACATTTTTCTCTCTATTTTTTTTTCCAAATTATCTGTAGTTATAACAATCCCATTTTTTTTTCTAAAGAATTAGGAATCCATCTTTTTTTTTTCCTTCTATGTGACATCTAAAGAAGCATAAAACGCTGACGAGAAATCAAACGACAAATAAAGAAACCACTGCAAGCACCAAAAACGAAACGAAAATGAGCACAGCAAAAAATTGTGGCAGCACAAAGTCAAAAAAGGCACATGTGATCAGGACTGGCCAATCATCAACTGATAAAACATCCAAGAAAAATGCTTCAATCACAGCATCTGCACGTAACTTGACAGCATGTCATGCAAACAATTCTTATCTTGTTACATGACGCCATCATGTCACACTTTCAACTTTGAGTTGATTTGAATTTATGGCCTGGGGGACTGTATTTTCCACTTTCATGTCATTACATGAACTTTTTTCCTAGCTCAGCGCGAGACTGTGGTGGATTTGACTGGCTCTTGGTTGGAATTTGATTGAATGACAAAAGAAGAAAAGATTTTTTATATATATATATTTATATATAGTGTGGAAAAAGGGAAAGGTGGGGAAAGAAGATATATATAAAAATAATAGTTAAAAAAAAAATGTTACAAACACAGCATCAATCAAAAAATTCTCATGGAAATACTTGCCATTAAACTATATAAAACGAACCAAGAATGAGAGCAAAACAAACTAACTGAACGGAAAGAAAAGAAAGGAAGAAGAAAAGAAAGTAAGGAAGAATTAAAAAACCAAAAGGATGGAGGAGGCCTAGCCAGAGACACACACATAAAACACACACGTAAATGTGGACACACGGTCAACAGCGAACAGGAACAGAGCGTGATGCAGCGGCTGTTGAGGAGGGCATGCACTGAATGGATGAGCGCAGACACAGATCGGTTTGCGGAGTCTGGAAAATAAATACATTCACTGCCAACCAGAATGCTTTCATTAGCACCGGCCTTCCCCACACCACCCCCAGCCTCCTGGGCTTCGCTGGAGGGCTGGCCAGAGTCCTCCGGGAGCCTTTCCAGTGCCTCGGGTGGACTCCGGAGCAGGTACCGCTCTGATTTACATCCCAGGTTTAAAATCGTGGGGGAGTAATAGGCCAAGGAGCTGCTTTGGCTACTGACAATAAAAAAAAAAAAAAAAAAAAAAAAGAAAAAAAA